>CAWUPZ010000085.1:20584-41683 GCA_963924555.1 Crambe crambe
AACATCCTATACTTCTCACTCTAACTTCTTTCCTTTCTTGTCAATGGTACAGCCAGGGACCAGGTCAAAAAACATCGGAGTTTCATCCATGTTTCCGACCAGTTCTTTGGGAAACGTGTCCTTGATTCGAAGATTGTGGACACTGGTGTAGAACTCCTTGATCTTTGCATCCAGGTCTGATGGTAGTTTTTGGGGTACTGATATACATGTACATTACCTCAGAACAAGCCTGTGTCGATGCATAATCTTTCTCGGCCATCCCTCGGAGTGCTTGAAGGCAGAGTGGTGTGGTTTGACCAGGGCTACTGCCTTCTCCCACAACATCCGAGTGGACACAGCAAGATGCTTCTCACGCACACAGAGAAGCCACTTCAGGATCCTGTTGTCCAACTCCTTTGGGTAACTTAGCTTCCTCCCTTGTCCTTTGTTATGCTGCCTGTACCCTTTGACCTTCCTGATCGTCAGTGCATGGAATCCAGCCTTGCAGTGTTCAGCCATCCATCTTTGCATATTTTTACTGGAAGCATTGAATTGTCTTGCTGCTGGTCATATGCCATGGTGCCTGGTGTAATTTACCATGCACGTCTTCTGCTTGAGACTGTACTGGCGTCGTATTGACACCTGTAAGTAGGGTGATCATTCTCTTCGTTATTGTGATCGTTCGATTGCTCTCCTGATCCCTGGCTGGCATCTTCACTTATACCCCGGGCTTTCAAAGGGTTCTCTTTGCTACCTGACGTCTGACTGGGTGATCATTCTCTTCATCGCTGTGATCGATCACCAAAATTTCAGGTCTTTGCTTTGCGAGGTCTACCAACTGGAAGCTTTGCCTTTTGCTTAACCGGCTGAAATGCAGTGTGTACCTCCCTCCTTGGCTCCAGGAACTCCTCTCTACTAACTTTAGTGAAGAAGCTTTGCATAGTAGCATTATCCTTACAACTCCAGCAAACAATTTTACCAATCAAAACTTTGACAAACGTTGCTCTTGCGTTGACACATGGTCAGACGTTCTAATCATATAAGCACTCCCTAAAATAATGTTTTCCTGGGGTGCTTAATTTTAGAGCATGTAAACTTAGTATAGGTTGCTAGGGGTGCTTAAGTCGGAACGTATATGGCATTATACACAAAACACCATTGTTGGATAAAAGTATGGTAATGAGTGTATGAGAATGATACTGGTAATAATTCCACAAATATCTTGACCTTAAAATATTCGTCCGTGTCAGATTGAATTCAGCAGCTCCAGTCATGGTTGGAGCACCTCATTGATTAATTATTCACAATGGAAATAGAAACACGAGTGGACACGCTTTATTGACCTTGTGTACGCATGCATTTTATCACTTCATAGCATTTAGTAGTAGCATTTTCACCACAGTGGACAACTTACAGTGTTTGGTACAGTAGCTGACCAACTCCAAACCTTGGACGAATGGTGGGACATCCTTGCAATGTTTTATTACCAAGTCTTCTGCAAGATCTAAACCATCCAGTTTTGTCTTGGTTCCAAGAACTTTTGTACAGAAGCAGGTAGTCAGCAGACAGCATCTTGGGGATGAAACTAATCAATAGAAACCCTTGATGAAAAGAGTGTGAGGAATTTGAGATGGCCTTACAATATAAATCCAAATTGTGTGTTTATAAGGAATGAAGTGGGTTGGTGGGTTTGAGGATTATTTAAAATATGTAAAAAGGACCCTCCTCTAGATTGTTATTTACATGTAAGTTCCATTTAGGAAAGACTTACATGTATGAGTAGTTGGGTAGGCATGTTACAAGGGTGGGTCCCAGGAATGTCCTACATGTAATCCTGGGGCTTGTAAGAGGTGAATGTACATGTACTTCAGTATGCAATAGAGTATGTCAGTTTGGAGTAGGAGGAAGGAAATTGTATATGGCAATTAATGGATCAGGTGAGGTGAATCGAAACAACCCCACTCCAGAGTGCTAGGTAAATGGCACTGAGTGCTATAGCAGTTGAGTATGAGTGATTTATTGATTGGTTTATTTGTACACAATTGATGAACTCTATTTCATGCTGTTATGCAATCCAACTCTTCTGCAGGTCTTTTTACCAAGAAACTTCTGTATTTGGTGATCATAATGTCCAACAAAGACTACATTATAGTACCTCCTCTACAAGGATTTGTCATGAACCGTGTTCAGGGTGATTACATGGAAACCCTTCTCTACAAAGTGTTTGTAACTATCAGTGAGCACACCAGTATTGGAGATCTTGCTTCCATGTTGCAGATCAATGAGCAGGAAGTCAAGGTCCTGTACTATTAGCATAGTTTGTTGTACATTCATTCATGTTCCCACGATCAGTCTCTTACATGCACTTAATTCATACATAACCTCATCTCTGGTGTGTCCCAAATGAGAAGGTATTGGAAATCCAGTGCAGGGGGTTTACATGTATGTCATTGGAACCTGGCATAATCATTGAGATCATCGCTAACAAGCAGCTGCACACTTTTGACTGAATCTTTGCTTTTTGAGGCTAAATGTAGTGTACCTATCAGTGATTTATCATTTACTGGTACTTGTTGTATGGATGAATGTACATGTAAACCCAAAGATAACAAATGCAAAAAGCTCATGTGGTCATAGCCCACTAGATGTCTCACCCCAGGATGAAACAATAAGGGGATGATGGATAGTTAAAGTCCTACTTACAGTAACATCAAAATGATTGGAATATACTGTAGGTAATTACATTGTACATGTATGGCTTTAGTGTTGTGTACTGTGACCTAAAGCAAATTCCTTTTCATAGGCTATTACATGTAGATATGCCATCCCCCCCACATTACTATGTAAGTCTACTTCATGGTTGTCCATGCACAAAGGTACATGTACATGTAGGACCCTGCCGTGGAGTGTGCTTTTTCCAAGTTTATTTATACTCAGAGTTTTTTGATTGATTTAACCGTATGCATTGAAACATACTGTATACATGCACTATAACATGTGTACTTATAACTTACTGGTTTCCATCACTCAGAACAGAATGGTGCAACAATTGCACCTTTGTTTTCCTTGTTTGCATCGTCCCAGTTCTTGCTTGAAATGAGCGAAATGTTTTACACATGTACATGTATGCTGACAGCCATGTGGTTTGGACACATGCTGCGTTTCAACTAATATATGCATGATCACTTTCCCTGTAAGACTTCATAGATAAAGAGTTAGAGGAAAGGAGGGGTTTTGTTGGGGTGACATTTTGAAGATGACCTGTTATGAAATGGTTTGAAGATGTAATGAAATACAACCTAATGTACTGTAAAGCCAAGAAGGATACATAGGATACAAATACACATGTATTTGTAGTTGATAGTGATCTAAGGCCACTTATTCAAAAAAGAATTGAAACAAGCTAATGCATCATGCTACATTGATGGTGATGAGCACAAACCTGCTGAACATATTTTTGCAATATTATGGCAAACGAAAGAAGTTTTTTGATGCTTTGGTGCCAGCAGTATTCTCCCCAACCCAGATATTGACGAGCATTTGACAATTTTTGATTGTGTATATTTGACAACCACCACATTCACAACTTATGAGCCAGCTGTGTGTACATGTACATGTAAGTGACGGAATTTTGATCAATGCAGTAATCGCCCTTGATGGCACATTTGGAAAATATTTGGAGGTCATTTATGTACGGTGTTTATTTGGGTATTGGTAGGGTTGCAGGAGTTTTCAGCCTTACGCCCATCTTGTTTTGTGTCTGAAAACCTCAAATTGTGGGTAGTCTGACTGCCTGGTTCTGCCCCCCTCCCCTGGGGCTGTTTTCTCAAACTGGGCATACTCCGATCCTACCTAACTAATGCTGCTATACCTGTAACCAAACTCTGTCCAAAGGCTTTTTCACACTGCACACTGAATGCGCATTAATGCACATTGAACGATTTCACACTCAATGCGCATTCACCTCAATTCGGTTTCAATGCCCATTCAATTCAATTCACTTCAATTCAGTTGTAGAGGTGGTTTGAAGTGGATTGAATGCGCATTCGACTAACGTCATGTGATACCACGCCCCCGTCATTTAGCGCACGTGTAGGGAAGGCCAGGTAGTGGATGTGTATCGAACGTTTAGCAAAGGGCGTGTAACGAAGGACGTGTAGCGAAGGAATGACAGGTTGGAGTCGCGAGGCAACAAAAGCTCTCCTGTCGGTATGGGGAGAGCAAGATATTCACAGCCAGCTCAATGGCATGACTTCGAAATTCCATAATCTTTAAAAACCTTTCAACCCTTCTTCTTCTATCCATCCTGTGCTTGTTATGCAATTTCATGTACAACAACCAAAAATAAACGCTCAAGAAAAAATGGCCTGAATATCGTCAATTTTTCCAACGACTCTACGCATGATTGTCATGTGACACGAACGGACGTTGTTACTACTTTAGCACGGCCAATGTGTTGATGCGAACTGTAGTGTGAAATGGCCTGGAGCGAATTGAATGCGAATTCAATTTGCATCGGCGGTTTAAGTGTGAAAAGGCCTTAACTAGCTATATTGACTAATGCTCCAGTTACTTGATGCATGACAACGGTCGTCTTCTGGGGCCGCCCGTCAAATTTCTAAATAACGCTCCAAATTCACAATGGTGGAATTTCAATGATTTTTTTCTAAAGCTTTTCGGCCAGATAAGCCTTCTTCAGTCTTTCGGCCAAAAGAGCGGAAGTCCATATAGCCACGTATAAATTTATTTTAAGCTGAAGCCGCGTTTTCGCTAAGCTTTCGCGTTTTGTAAGCATTCTTCCCACGAGTTAAATCACTTATAACTTTTCATAACTACATCCTATCTGTTTCATTTTTTGCAATTCACCACCAGGGTTTCATTTAGGGGGGGGGGGGCATTGGCCCCCCCTAGCCACAGTGTACCCCCCCCTAGAAAATTTGTTGTGGATTAATAAAATATCATAAATACATGAGTAGAAGTAGAAATACATATTATGTTGTCATCATGGTACAATGACATGCAAACACTATGTAAGTATAAATGAGTTCGCCCCCCCCAAGTTTTTTACATTTATTGTTTAGCCCCCCCTGGACACAATTTCTAAATGAAGGCCTGACCACCGTCGTTATCTTTTCTTTTTGTCTTCCAAATCTCATGAGCTAACTAGGAAAACATCGCAGTAGAGGCCCGACAATGGACGCGCACCTCTGTCTAAGGGACAGTACCGTAGAGCGCCAGGAAACTTTTTATGACACTGATTATTGGATCATTTTTGGAGCACAGTGAATTGATATGTAGGAGAAACTACCGTAGATCGGGAAATTTTCGCGTTGGATAATTTTCGCGCTTTAAATTTTCGCGCGTTTTATTTTCGCCACCTGGCAAAGTGGCGAAAACTTTTAACGGTGTATAATTAGAACTTAGAGCTCATGCACGTGAAGTCGCAAGATAAGTGCAGTGTAGAAGTTACGGCAAGTTTACATGAGAAGAGTTCTCGATATGGAGACGTTTCAAATGGAATCCTGTGTAAGAGGCTACCACATATATCAAGAACTCTGGGAAGCTGTTATTGTTTGTTCACTGGTAAAAAATTTTCGTGCGTTTAATTTTTGCCACCTAGGCAACTGGCGAAAATTTTTTAACCGTGAAAATTTCCCGATCTACGGTATGCAGAAAATTTTGAGTTGTTCCCGTGTATGGTAACGAAGTCGTGATCGGTCCAAGTGCACTTGAGCGAGTATTGAAAATCTTCAGTAGGTACACACTTGACTTGACCCACATGCCAGCTGTTCCACAATCAAAGATATGGTATGGTATTCGCATATAAACTGCTACAATAAATCATCAACATAAAACACCATCTAATGAAGTGTGTATGGTGCAACGTTATGTCCATGACCACCAGAAGTAGCAGACAATGGTTTTCTTATGGTGGGGGTCTAGTTTCCCCCCAGCCTACAGTTGGGTCTTCTGCCACATTACGTCGGAAGATTGCATCGGAAGATTGCATCGAACGTTAGCCATCTGTCGCCTCTGTTACGCCTTGCCTCTGTTATTATCAGGGTGAGGTACACCATGCGAGACTTCACTTGTTCGGGGTGAGCCTCTGCCAGCACTGCTACGTACGACACATAGCATGATCTTCACGACAGTATTGAGCTCACATCCTTAAATGGGGGCGAGAGCTTCCCCATGGATCGAAGGGGGCTGTCCAGGCAGGCATCCAACTGGCAGGATAGGCTGATGTTACCAGGCAATAACTCCTTCAACTCAATAAATTGGAGCTTTTGTACCCTTTTGACCAGCATAGCTGGAATGGGGAGGGGGAGAACAGATGAAGCAACCTTAAGGCGTTGGGTTGTGTAGTGGCTTGGAGCAAAATGGGGCCAGCTGATGCATGTTTGACCCGGTGTAGTGGCCTGGAGCAAAATGGGGCCAGCTGATGGCATAATGGAGTTAGCTGATGGTAGAGCCAACGCAGGCCTTGCTGTTGGGATGCTTGACTGGTGTCATCTGAAGCAAATGTAAGGATGGACGAAAGTGCTGCTGGGTCTGGGAGGGCCCCGAGTGCTAGAAGAGAAGATAAAGCCAGGAAGCTAATTGGCAAAAGCGCTAGACACATTGTGACACATTACATGCTACAACAGCACTATGACAGCCTAACTGACTGTGACCATTGACACCCCTAAAGTGTTATTTCGCTGTCCCATGCAGTTGACTTGTCCAGTAAGATTGCCTGACCCTACTTGGAATTTGCCTAGTACGCTCATATCATATTACGTTACCAGAAGCTGTACGAAACTCTTATTGCCAGGTACACCCACAAAACATGGTCTCTTAATAGCCACTGGCAGCACAATCCCCTACTGCAACCAGCGTGGGGATAGTGAGGCAGTGTAATACCATGCTAGTAGCTAGCCAGCACAATAGCAGCAAGTTAGCATGATAGCAGTGAGTCAACATGAAATGAGCGAGTTAGCATGATAGCAGCAAGCCAACATGTATATGTATTCCAAGTATCCATCGTCAGGTAAAATTTTATGACACGGATTGCACTTTCTTATGACTTGCATCACTTAAGGTAATAGTTAATGTACTGCATAACTGAGTTTTGAATTGTTCCAATACTTCTTGGAGATCTTAGCGTGTTGACAAGATTGCTCGTCCGGAACGTAAGAAAAGAACAGGCAATGTTGCAACGGATTGTAAATGTTTAAAAGGAACCTTCCTCAAGTACTTGTTTGACTTAACACTGTTGCTTTCTGGCAGATAAAGGCACAGCAGGCCGTTCTTTCCAGTCACCTTCTTTCATGCTTCAGCTACTTTACCTACAGTGGCCATTACATCATCGAGAAATAAATTTCACGTGACCGTATGAGTGGCTGAGCAACTGTCTTCAGAGAGAAATAACTGAAGTTTGAAGTAGAATAGCCAATCGGCTTATATACAGAGCGAAAATTCAGAGGGTTATGGGTTGTAGTGCAATGGTTTACATAAGAGAGGGATCAAAGGAGATCAAAGGATACGTTGGAGTGAGAATTCAGAAGGTGATGGGTTGTAGTTAGGGGTGAGATAATTATTTTTTTCTTGCTATTATTCTATTCCTAAATTCTTTCCAGATGTCGCTATTATTCCCCAAAAGCTTGCCTATTATTCAGGAAAATTTTGCAAATATTCTCATTGTAATGAATGAACGACAGGGAACATAAATGGAAAAAACTTAGCGCTTGTTAAATTGTAACATAATTGAACTTTCAATGTAGTCCTGCAGGGCCATCAGGCCTTCATTTAGAAATTGTGTCCAGGGGGGCTAAACAATAAATGTAAAAAATTTGGGGGGGGCGAACTCATTTATTTGGGGGGGCGAACTGATGTATTTATGATATTTTATTAATCCATTACAAATTTTCAAGGGGGGCGAAACGGTGGCTAGGGGGGGCCAATGCCCCCCCCCCCGCCCCCACCCCCTAAATGAAACCCTGGCCATGTCTTGGTAGCTTCCGAAAGTTGAAGTTAATAGTGAGAAGACACGTTCCGCAGCTCCGGATGATGGCTGTACAAGAATACCTTTACGAACTGATTTAGACCAATTTGGAAGTTCAGTTTGATACTTTCCCACCAAGCAAGTGTATTGATAGTTTCACTTTCGGAACCATTGAGATCAGCAGCTTTGGCTATATATGCAGGGAGCTCCCTCTTCAGACTGTCAAGTAATGATGGGTTGTTTAGGAAAGGAAAAGCCGCAAGACAGTCAATATCTGGTGGGTTGGGTTTTAATTCCTGTATCTTGTGAGGCACAAACAACCTAGCTGCTTTAAAGGCCATCACACTGCCACTGAGTTCCTCAGTAAACTTCTCCCTGAAGTACCTCAGTCTGGATCGATACAGCTTTGAGCATACTACATCCACTGGATTACAGTAGCAGAAACTACCGGCAGACAACTGCCTAACTAAGGCCTCAGTGTTAGGCAGGTGTAGTGGTGAAGTGATTGCTACATTTACAGTGAAAAGAACTTCAAAACAAGAAAAAGCCAAAGGGCCATCACCCTCCAAACTATAAGTGGCTTTTACAAAGTGCTCCCCTATGTCAATAACAACTGCCAGCTCAACCATCAAGTATGGTTTTCTCTGGGGATTACTGAATATGTCGATAAGCTTCCCACGAGTAGCAGGTGAGATATCATTCTCCTGCAAGAAGGGGAGAATATCTCCAAATAGGACCATTGCCTGTTTCAAACCTCCCATTTTGACCACCATGGAGTCTCACTGTATGTTGAGACTGAATGGCCAGTCTTTTCTCTCCAAAGCAAACGAGCACGAGGTGAGTGGGCAAACAGGCTGACCAGTACTTCCCAAACAGATCCAGGGTTGGAACTTTAAAGCGCTCCCCAACACAATCTACCGTAATTTCAGAAATTTTCGCATTACTTATTTTCGCGCATTTAATTTTTGCTGTAATCTATTATTCACGGTTTCAAGAGGCCGCGAAAAAAGAAACGTGGAAAATAAACAGGCGTGCGTAGTCAATCAAAGTCAGAGTGCCAAGAGTCCTCACATGAGAAAACTTCGTTGATATGGAGAGTGGAGAAGTGATGGAGCTTAGAATGCGTAGTTGCGTTCGTGGTTACCATGGCTACCAACGTGTACGGGAAGCAGTTGTAGGTGAAAACTTGGAGTGTGAGCGAGAAACAAGGAACGTAAAGGACAGGAACGCGGTTGTAGCGAAGAAGGCAGGAAAAATAATTCGTTGCAATTAAATTTTTCCGTGTTTAATTTTCGCGGTTTCCTTCGACCGCGAATTATTAACAACCGCCAAAATTTCCAGAATTACGGTATTGCATGACTGTAGCACCCTATGTCCAATACATTTGGGTAAGCCACTTTAAGGGTACGCATTGCAACATTGTTGCATGAAGCTCGGTCTCGCATCGATGCTAGCAAACCTTCCTGATGTTACACCTAGTTCTGTTGACAAAGTAGATATCAGTTCACGAGCTATCTCTTCGCCACTTAGGCTTTTAGCTAGTAGTTGCACACGTACTACTCGCTGCTGAACGGAAAAATTCTCATCAACAAACCTCAAAACAACAGTTAGTGCCTCACCCAGACGGCAGGTCCCATCAAAAATTACAGATACATCTTTGCCATCAATTTCTTTCCGGATCTGTTGCTTCTCCTCACCAAGTATGAATGGGATAAGGTCTGACATTGGCTTCCTTTCTGCCAGGCAGTACCCTCGCTCTTCCAAGAGGGGACGAAAATGGTCCATCTTAGCGATTGGTACCCCGGCTTTCAAAAAGGTAGACACTACTTTAACCCTGTAGACTCTCTGCTCACCTGGCAGAGTCTCACCAACAGGGTGCATCTCCTCATCATACTTCAGTAAAGCCTTGACTATGTCTTGTTCACGTTTGCTCTTACTCTGAAGCTGGGCTTTCCCTTTTGAATGTTTCTCAGACTGGATATGGAGAGTGATGACGCTTTTCTTTATAGAAACTTCTTCCCTGCAGTCACTGCAGAAGAGCTTGTTTGCTGAAACAGTAAACGCTTCGCTAGGGTATTCTTTCACTCGCTGAGACACAGTAACGCTCTTAGGCTCACTCATACAGCGTGGACCTTTGTTGCGCTTGCGATCACGAGGAAGATTTTGTGCTATCTTCCACTTGCGATTCGCGGCTGCCTTTGGCGCCTGACGAAGGCGATCGAGCAAGCTAACGACGGCCGCGGGCTGCTGACAGGTGCTGCTACTACAGTCACTGCCACTTTCAATGTCTGCTAACTCGACTGAACTGTAGTCCTCCTGTTCCAAGGACTCGCTCGTGCTGGGTCTGGGAGTTGCCATTGCACAAACACGTGGGTCGCGTGACCACGCCCACCGGTGAGCCGTTGCACTTGCTATAATTCTGGAATAATTCTTAATTCTATAGTGTTGCTATTATTCTTAAAATTATTCCATCATAATTATCGCACCCCTAGTTGTAGTGCAGCTGTTTACATAAGGGGAAATCAAAAGGGATCAAAGGTAATAGTGTGAGGAATGATGTGTAGTAGTGAATTGGGACCATGATAGATGTTGTAATAATAGTAAGGGGAATAAAATGATTGTTGTACTGTGTTCCGAAGGGTGCCAATACAATATCCTCAGTTGGGGTCTTGTTCTGGTTCTTCGTGACTTGGTTCATTGTTCTGTGGTACCCTAAACTTTGCGCTTCTTCCCTTCCATCTGTTTCATCAAAGGTATGGCTGGCCCACTGTATCATCTATTCCAGTTTGGTGTGTGAAAGATAAGGTGGCCATAGGCCGAAACAACTGTCATGGTCAATGGTGCATGATGTATGTGTAGAGATGGGCCAAGGGCCCTAAACAACTGTAGGTGCAACCGTGAATATGCTCAGTGCGTGCGGGACAGAGTCCAAACCAACTATAGTAAATAGCACATGTTGATTGTGGACAAAGTCCCAGATACTAATGCCATTTCAGACATGGCAATAGCAAATTGAAACATAGTCGGAGACAATGCCCGAGAACATAATGCCAGCGAATTCTGGTTGTACTAATGCCATTTCAGACATGGCAACAGCAATTCACCCATTTTAGTTGGGGACAATGCCTGAAATAGTAATTCCATTTCATGTATGGCAGTAGCAAACTGACATACTGTATACTAGGGGACAAAGCCCAAGAAATCAATGCCAGCAAATTGACATATTTTAGTCATAGAGATGCCATTTCAAACCCGGCAATAGCAAATACACACCTTTAGTTTGGAACAATGCCCAGAAATGAATGTCATTTCCAAACGGCAATAGTAGATTCATACGTTTTAGTCGGGACAATGCCCAGACAGCAATGCCATTCCAGACACGGCAACATCATATAAAAGATTTTGATTGAGGACAAGCCCAAGATACTAATGCCATTTCAGACACGGTAATAGAAAATAAGACAATTTGGTTGGGGTCAAGCCCAAGATAGTAATGCCATTTCAGACACGGCAATAGCGAGCCGACACGTGCTCGGGGACAATGCCCAAGAAAGCAATGCCCGCAAGTTGACACATGTTAGTCATAATGGTGCTATTTGAGAAATGGCAATAGCAAATTGACTCATCTTAGTCAGAGGGCAATGCCCATGGGAATAGTGCTAGCAAAAGGACACATTTCAGTAGGGGACAGTGTCCCCAAAAGACAATACCGATTGTCATTTCGGATACGGCAATAGCAAATTCATACATTTTAGTTGGGAACATTGCCCAGAAATGAATGCCATTTCCAACTCGGCAATAGCAAAAGCATAAATTTTAGTCGGGACAATGCCCAGACAGCAATGCCATTCCAGAAACGGTAATAGCCAATAAAACGTTTCAATTGGGGACATGTCCAAGATACTAATGCCATTTCAGGCACGGCAATAGCAAGCTGACACATAGTCGGGGAAAATGCCCTCTCCCACAATGCCACATGTCATTTCAGACACGGCAGTAGCATATGAACATCAATGCCCAAGAGGGCTTTAGATCAATTGAGGCCACAGATCCAGGGTAAACCCAGTGAGCCATATCCTAGAGCACAGGGCAACGGACGGGTGCAGGTACACATAGTCGGCAGTCACCCTCACAACTATGGGGCTGGCAGGCACATTCATGCACACAGCATCTCAACCCCAGCACACTACCCTGTACACAAAGTGATCACCCGTACATGCATCCATGTACACAAAGTCATTACCCACACATGCACCCACAATCACAGTCTCTGACTCCAAACACGTACACCTCTCACACGAAATCACCACCCACATTCCTAGAATATTGGCCTAGAGTATTCAGGTTAGATGTCAGGGTTTCGGGTAGGCTCAGGGTGAGTATTAGGGTTAGGGTTCCCTTTGGGGTTAAAGTTGGGATCTCCCTTTAGGGTTTAGGGTTGGTACCAGGTGGGGCTTAGGGTTAGACTTAGAGTTAGGATCCCTCTTAAGGTTAAATAAAGAATCCCATTTTTGGGTTTAGGGTAGGCTCTAGGTGAAGGGTAGGGAAAAACGTGACAAGCCTGTTGTCGTTCTGGTTGGGATCAGTCAGGGAGGAGTTGGGTTGTTCAAACCTCTCGGGAGCGTGGTCCCTAATTCTGAAATCCAGGCTTTCTCCCTAGTTAACCTTGTCTCCCTGTCCGGTACTGACTCCAGAAAGGAAATGGAGACATCCAGGCACATGATCTTATGATACCTTATAAAGTGACTGTACAAGGACATGGGTTCAGACACGAACCGATTCCTGTGTTGTGCGAATCTGTGTCGCATAGTACTCCCTGTCTCCCCCACATATTGCTTACCACAGCTCCTACACGAAAACGCATAAATTACACCCCTCGACATGCAGTGAAGCGTGTTGTCGACTGGCACTGTTCGGCCATTAGAATGAGAAGCTATGTAGGGGGCAAGCAACAAGTGGGGACACATTGTACAACGTCTGTTATTGCATGTATGGTCAACCCTCCTAAGCGCCATCGGGGCATTGAGCTTACATCTATCCTGTACCCTTCTTGGCCTATTGAACTTCTGGAAGGTGAAGTGAACTCTGCGGCTTGGCTGTAAAGAGGGATGCAGGGGGGGGCATGGAAAACCTTCCGCTTATGAGAAAGGATTTTACCCAAAGTGGCATGGTTCTTAAATGCCAGAAAGGGGGCGGTAGAGACCACCACGGACAGGAATGGGTCCTCAGTTGCTTTGCGCCAAACTTTAGGATGTGGCCCACCGGCTGTTTAAAGTGATGGAATGGTGTGTTGAGGGGTTAACCATCTGAACTGCCCTCGTCTCTCCTCTTGTCTAAGATATTTTACCCTATCATGGAACCTGATGTTCTTTATGGCTTGGATATCCCTTAAGGGGAACTGTCTGGCTTGAAATCTAGCAATAATTTTGTCCTTAAAATAAATGAATTTACTAAAACGGTCGGTGTTACGAAGCATGCATATGGTTTCCCCAATTGCAATGCCCCTCTGTGTGTTTGGATGGATATAGGAGGTCCCCAGTGCACAGGAGAAGGTGTTTGTTGGTTTATAGTAAATAGTGGTGGAGAGTTTCCCCTTTGTGGAAACATCGGCTGGCTTGTAAATGCAAAGGTCTAAGAAATTGTGGAGAAAACAGAAACATTGTGGGTGAAGTGCAACCTAGGTGCAAGCTTATTAAGGCCATCTACAAAATGTTGGAAACGTGTTCTTGTGTGGGGCCAAAATGTCAGCACATCGTCTATGTATCATCGCCACAATAACGGTTTCTCAGGAGTTTCCTTAAGGAATTTCTCCTCAAAGTCCGTGACGACGATAGTAGCCAGTGCCAGGGCCAATTTCATGCCCATGGCAATTCCACACTTCTGTGTAAAGATGCGTCCATCAAAACTAAACACATTATTTTTAAGCACAAATTTCAATAGATCTAGTAAAACACAAACTTGGGGTGACTAAAGGCTTGTCCGCACTACGACTCGGGTTGATCCAGGTTCAACCTGGGTTAGTGCGTAACGGGATTTATCCGAATCGAATCCGGGTTACGTGCGTCCGCATTTAACGCACAGCATACCGTTTGGACTCGGGTTAGTTGATTATTCATTGCTATAGTCACGTGGCTTGAAGTAAAGCAACATGGACGTTCTTAACAGCGTCAATTGTGTTGCTCACTTTTTACTTTACCATGCGTCGTAACCGGCGAAAAGTTCGTTTTAGACGAGAGGCCTTAATGCGCCGACGACGTGTCCGGAAATGGATAAGAAGGAGTTCGTTACTCGCGAGAAGAAGGTACATGTTATATATATATATATATATGTATATATATATACTGTTTGTATATAATTATATGTGTGTATGTGGATGTTGTGTACAATACATGTACAACAATTGTGCTTTTATCTGCATAGGTTATCGGTGTTGCATGTCTTTGGCAGTAGAAGTAGAGTTAGGCCTAGCATTTGGTGCCGACAAAGGACACAAGATTGGTGGAGTGGAGTGATTGCTGGATTGTATGGTGAAATGTGGTGGCGTGAGAATATGAGAATGACTCGAGAGACATTTGACATACTGTGTGGTGAACTTCTTCCTTATCTACAAAGAGAAAACACTCGCCTTCGTCGCCCCATTTCTGTCCAAGCAAGAATAGCTATTACAGTATGGAGATTGGCCACGAACATTGAGTATAGAACGTTAGCAGGGCTTTTTGGTGTTGGAAGATCAACCGTCGGGGAGATTGTATTGGAGACTTGTGAAGTGATAGCAGAACAATTGCTACCAAAGTACGTGCAGGTACCAAATGATGATAGATTGCGTGAGATTGTGGATGGATTCAGTCTTCGTTGGGGATTTCCACAAACTGTCGGAGCTATCGATGGCACTCATATCCCTATTATAAAGCCAGTTGACAGTGCAACAGACTATTATAACAGAAAGGGATATTACTCCATTCTTATGCAGGGTCTTGTCAACTTTCGTGGGAGGTTTATGAATGTGAACATTGGTTGGCCCGGCAAAGTGCACGATGCACGAGTATTCGTCAATTCTTCTTTGTACAAGGATGCAAAGACGGAAAGCTTTTCCCAGATTGGAAAACAAAAATGGGACGTGTGGACGTTCCATTGGTGATCTTGGGAGACCCGGCCTATCCACTCTTACCCTGGTTGATGAAGCCATATATAGAACATCCAGGAAGTAGTCAGAAAGACCGGACATTTAACTACAGGCAAAGCAGAGCCAGAATGTGTGTTGAAAATGCTTTTGGTAGGTTAAAGGGTCGATGGAGGTGTCTGATGAAAAGAATGGACTACGATATCGACAACGTTCCCAATATCATTGCTGCCTGCGTCACTCTTCACAACCTGTGTGAAATACTTGGAGATCAGTGTCGGGAAGAGTGGTTTACAGCAGATTCTGCTATCAGTTCACGCCTTTGTAACCCTTTGAACTGTAGCGCTGCACAGACACGAAATAGAGCCAATTCGATTCGTGATGCGATCAGGGACGCACTTTAACATACTTTTATTTTAGTCTTCTTGAGTTTGTTTTATCCTGGTCTTTTTATTCATGACAATTCATCATTGGTGAAGTTTGACAAAAACAGAAAGTATGATACAGGTTTTGCGGAAAATTGTTCACTGTAGCGTTGTAGATACATAGTCAATAATGCAGTTACAATTCCTGGTCAGAGGAATGCCCATTAAACGTTTGAGTATGTGTACCATAGTAAGGAGGAGCGGTATAAGTATGAGGCATTGGTGGTTGCGTCAATAACTGTCGCATCATAGTGGCAAACATGGATAGCATTCCCTCGTCACGTTGGTCTTCTCTTTCTCTCATCTTCGACTCAAGCTCAAGCTCCATTCTCCGCATCTTCCTTTCTCTTTCTGCTGCTCTCTCGTCCGCTCTTTCTAATACCTTCTCTAGCTCTTCTAATGATGTTGCCGTTTGCTTACGTTTAAGACCTGCATGGAGATATATAAACAAAACAGATCAATGAAATGACCGTCATTTCATTACTGATTCAATCTCACATTCATTTACCTCGTTTACGTAGATGAATTTGTTTACGGCGTGAGGACACAGTAACTGGCGAACAATGCTCTTCTCCATCAACATGGCTTCCATCAAGTTGTTCATCCATTAGGTCTTCATTACATGGTTCGGTGATCAATGCATCTATACAAGAAGAATGTACGTAGCACTTCACTTTGTGAAATGAGCACATGCATTGAACACAAAACTGAAATATACAAAATTAAACTCCTTACCTTCTTTGCCAGTGATTGTACCAGCTACATTTAAAGCTGTTTCGTCTGCTTCATCATCATCTTGTCCATTCGGCTGGGAGCTTTATGCACTTTCGTCACTTCTGTCACAGTCATCATTCCTTTCTCCGCTGTCCAACACGACTGGGGGAGTTGATGCTGCCCTAGTTCCCAAAACTGCGTCTAGTTCCTCGTAGAACGGAACGGGTTTTCTTCCCTGTCCAGAAATATTATTGCTGTCCTTCACCTGTGCAATAAGGCACGCCAATTATGTACATACTGTATACGTATATTTTTCAGAAATCGTGGCGTTATCACACAACAACTTAGCGCACTGACCTTCCTATACCGTTTCACCAAGTTCTTTACTTTGGTCCGACATTGTTCCCACGTATGAGAGTAGCCAAGAGCTTGAAGATCTCGCGCAATCCGTTCGTAAATTGTCTTATTCCTAACCAGTCCATCAAGTTGCCTCTGTACGTCAGCAGCGCCCCAAACGCCAATCAGTGCTCGCGTCTCTGCTGCATTCCACCCTGCCGCCATGCTCTCAGCGTGTATACTATCACGTGCTCGAGCGGTCACGCCTCCGTCAATCCGGGTTGAACTCACTTCAACCCACATCCGTATGTGGGTCGGCAGTGATCCGGGTTAACCCGGATTCATAATTAACGCGTCTAGTGCGGACGCTCGCAATCCGGATTCAACCTGGATTCAACCCGGGTTCAAGCGCTAGTGCGGACATGGCTTAACAAATCTACACACATGTACGCGTGAAAGCCATGATGGCCTACTCGTCGGTAATGTTGGTATATAAGCTTTCGATGTCAACCGTGCAAAGCAATGTGTCGCGGGGTAGTGTCATGTCCTCTAGGGTGTTGACAATCTCCATAGACTTTTGCACAAATGAGCCCACTCTTCTCATGTGTGGTTGTAGCAGGCCATCTAGATAACCCGATGCTCTGCTGGTAGGTCCCCCGTGCATGAAACAATAGGTCTAATCTTAAGTGGATTTTTGTGAATTTTTGGCAAGAAGTAAATAGTTGCGTGCAAGTATCTAACGGAAGTCTGAGCCGGTCAGCCAATCCTGCATCAATTACTTCATTAGAAAGGTACGCATTGAATTGGTTAACAATATCGGGTGTTGGGTCCGCGTGAGGGGCAATAGGTACTTTTGTCCCCAGATGGTCCCATGCCAACCTCAAGTAGTGTTGTTTCTCCAGAACCATCACCGCATCCCCCTTGTCTGCCTTAAAAATAACAATGTCTTCATTTCGCTTCAAGCTATGCAGGGCTCTACGCAGTTTTACAGGCAAATTAGATGGGAGTCGTTTCACACTAACAAGGCTCAGATCATCCTTTATTCTCCCACACACCTTGTCTTAATAGTATCACGCCACCGTGGGCACATCACGTCGGTAATTCCCAATATACCCCTCCTCCAAAGTCTTAAAATCCCGACTAATGTATCATTCAAAAACTTATCAGGGCCAGGGAGAGGGAACAAAGGAAATGCCCATGCTTAAAAGATCTATCTCCTCCGGGGAAAGCTCGTAATGGCTCAAATTAATAACATTGCATGCAGTACCCGCCAACCCACCGTGTGCACCACCTGCCAAAGCAACTGCCCGCCCCCCGCCCGCAACCCCCACTCAGTACCATTGACTCACCGGGTTGGATGTCCTGGGTGGGAACTGGAGGAGTTGACTCGTCGGGAGGTTGTAGAGTTGAAGTTGGTTAGAGCCATCCGGCTCTCTCCCATTCTCAGAAAAAGCGTGGGTCCATAGGGTTGGATGGCCCTGTCACAAGGGGCTGCATCTGGATTGTTGAGTAGGGCCTGTTGGTCCGTGTTGTACAGCTTGGGCATAAGTCTGTTTGGTGGCGTGGATTCATTGCCAGTCCCGGCTCCTTCTGGGGTCCCTGACAGGGCCATACTCCCGGACGAAATTTCTGCTGATACTTTGGTCTCTTCCGGTGTTGTGTTTGGTATGGTCATCTTGTCTTGGGGATAAGACCTCCATCTGGAGTTACCCCGCCATGGATCGCTGGGATTTTGTTCTCGGTACTGAGGTCGGTGAGGTTCTCCGTGCCGCTGAGGTTCTCCGTGCCGCTGAGGTTCTCTGCCACTGTGGGTATCGCGGCTTCCGAGTATGATGATTGTTTGGCCCCTGAGGTTGTCTAGGAGGAGGAGAAGACCGTCTACTTGGAGGGGAAGGATCTCTGGTTGGTCTAGACGGGACAGAGGGGCTCTCTGGGCAAGGAGGGCGTGTGTTGTGTTTCTCAGTTTGTGAGGATGGGATGGGTCACGACATGTTTGATTCCGTCCTGCCTGCCTGCCTTGCTTGAACCACTTCCGCGGTCTTTCCGGTTCTTGGACGGAGTTGTCTCATTTTGCGCTCTTTTGATCGCAGCGTTGGGTCAGTTTATCTGACAGTTTGTTCAGGCATCCGTCCAGTAGCTCCAGGAATCCCTCTGTTCGCCTTCATCCTGTGGATACGTCTGTATCACTGCTTCCAGGCGGTCGTTGCCTGCATCCCGTTTTGGTTTCCTCCTCCAGCAACTGCTCATAGTAGTACTTGAGAGTGGTGGTGAGCTCAACCGTTGATTTATTTGTGATGTCATCGATTTTCTTCTTCAGCTCCGTAGATTTCGACCCCTGCATGGTGTTTACATTCTTTTTGAATGTAAGCGCTATGGGGAACAGATCCAAATGCATACAGTTTGTCAGGAACTGTAGTTGGTTGTTAGACCGCTCCATTTGGATGGAGTGGCAATGCAGAGCTCTCCGGCATTCATTCACCAGTTCCTGCACCTTTAGAAGGATTACTGAGGTTAGGGTCCTGGCTCGACCCTCCCTCCTGACGCAGTACTCCGTTGCCTCCCTCCTCGGTGGCCAAAACCGGTGTGTCTTGCGACCTCTCTGTTGAGGACCTGATAACAGGGAAGAGCGGCACTGAGACTCAGGGAGTAAAGCATGATTAGTGGGAGTGTAACCTGGCTCCGGTTGCTCTAAGATGATTTCGTCGAACAACCGCTTCAGCTCCCCGTCGTCGACAAAGCTCATGATTAAGTAACCTACGCGCAAGAGATCCATGACTCGCTATGAAGACCATGCCAACGTTTCGGTACTGAACGTACCTTCTTCAGGGCACTTCACCCAAAATCGCAGGATCACAAAACGGGACACATGCAGTGCGTGCGCACATCTGTGCTATTTATATACTGGGCTAGTTGTTAATGTATCAAAGGGGGTGGGGCTCGTAATGTTTCTTTAGTACAAAGTTCCAAATGTTTCAAATTATGGGGATGTCTCATAAATTGGAACAAAAAGGCCCAGTGCCGTAGTGTAGTGCGAGATTTGTGATCAATCCTTTGTTGCTGATGATCTCTCACTCCTTTAGTTGTTTCTGCCCGGGCACAAGGCCTTTGAAATATATGTAGGAGGTAAGAGAACATAATGTAGTAGACCTAAAGGCCAAAACAAACAGATCGTACAGCAATTGTCACCCAGGTCCGGGTATGCAGCGAGTGTGTGGATGAACAATGACAGTGTATGCAATGTTAGGATGACAAGAGAAGAGTATACACACATAGTTTTCACTTCATGATCATTGATCTTGGGTAGGTTTGTGTTAGGGTTGTGATTGCAACTTATATGGGGTGTGTAGCTTTTTTTGGCTTGTCGTGGATGGCCTAGCACTTACTTCAAGACTCTATTGGGCGGTTGGGACATTTATATGTGTGTGTCACAGTATTTGGAGAGTAATAGTGCTCACCTCAAAGGGGGTAGTGTCATGGAGTGAGAAGACTGTGGAAATGCATTGTTTTGGACAGATCATATTACTCAGTCTACATCTTTAGTGTTTACTAGAGGGGTGTGGTACAGTGGCAGAGGCTAATGTATTAGTATGCGGCTATTTTTTGGTGTGTGACTATTTTTGTGAGGCAATGTGACATTAAATTATTTTTTATTTTTCTAGATTTTTTTCAGATTTTTTTTAATTTTTTTAAATTTTTCTAAATTAAAAAAATTATTTTAGGAGTAAGGTGCACTAGCAGATGATAATTTCTTACGGTACATGTGTATGTAATTACTAGACGTTTCACTTGTGCATCCTGTTACCTAATTGGATGACGGTGGTGGTTGAACTGCATGAACTTAAATTCTCTACCTGTGTCTAGTGTGAGATTAGGTATGTATCGTTGTGTGTTGAATTTACTTCTGTTGGATGACATCAAACTGCCCAGCGTTCTCTTGTTCCTGTAAACTGTAAAAGGTGCATTTGGAAGTAGACTGTAAAACCTATGTTCCTTGTAAACCTTTTTCCACCTAGCGTAAAATATTCTGTTTAGGGGTGGGTCATAGTTCTCAAACGTGGTGACAAATGGCAAGGGTCTTTCCATACGTATCTTGCGTTTCAGTCTATGCAGTACCTGTGGTCTTTTGTTGTGTGTCATATCCTTTATTTCTCTAAGTATTTTATTCGGGTAACCCCTACACCTGAATTTCTTAATAAGCTTGTTCTGATAGTGTCTGTATAAGGCAGGGTTGTCAGTATTTCTCAACAGGCGTGTCATTTCCCCGATGGCAATGCTTCTGTGGAGTTGTTTGGGCATGTATTACGGGCCTAAGGGAAAAGAGAAGGTGTTTGTGGGTTTGTAATATATCTTTGTGCTAAGTCTGCCAGTACTGAGAAACTCCCGGTCCTTTATAGATGGTTAGATCTAGGAAATTGCAAAATTGGGTGTTTACCTCCGCAGTGAACCGTATCTCTGTCTAACGCTATTCAAGTCTTAAAGAAATTTGTCAAACTCTTCTAGTGCATGGGCCCAACCATGAACACGTCATCAATGTATCTTAC
>CAWUPZ010000087.1:0-23037 GCA_963924555.1 Crambe crambe
AGCCTGTTGCTAGGATACCCAGGTGTATCAATGTGTTGAATACGTTTTGGCAATCGCGACCCAACCCTGCGAGCGATAATACGCTGTATAAAAGCAAACCACGATTAATGCGCTGTATAAAAGCAAACCACGATTATGCGTGGTTGGTGAGGGGTGGGAGCGGTGGGAGGGTAGCAAGAGACATAACCACCATCCAGCCCCCCCCCCCCCCCACCCCCCCCCCCCCCCCCCACCCAAGGCCACGGTACCCACCGCGAAGGCCCCTGGGCTAGTTCAACACTTGAATCAATCTAAACATCTTCAAGTCTAAGCATGCTTAAGTGTCAGTTAATGCTAAGCATATGATGGGACAAATATATCTAATTACTATTGCATGCAACAACTAATCAATCAACTTACCAGTTATTTTTCAAATATTGGTAGGCCTGTTATCTCTGTCATTACGCTCTATCGTGGATGGGCTCCAATTAAACCCATGCACGGAAAAAGTGCAAGTGAAAAACAGGTTCGAGGTTATCGGTATTGGAACACCTAGTCAGCGGCGTCACACCACTGTTCGATCTTCGGAACGAAGCGAATATCCACAAACAATGCACGTATCATCCGGCATAGTTCACGAGAGCCGTTCTAGCGGTTGCTGCCACCAATCGCCCCCGTACTTTTCGAGCATTATGTGTCAAGCATTATAGTGTTTCACTGAAACGTATTTCGTACATGGTAATTTCTGGTTCCACGCGATGCTCAAAAAGCCATAGCCATCTCCATTAAATGGCTGCAATACTGCTGAAGTGACGTCAAGTTTTATCTGCATATATATATATATATATATATATATATATATATATATATATATATATATATATATATATATATATATATATATATATCATTAAATATTTTAGCTTACCGCAACTGGTTCGTTGGACACGTGCTCTATGCTAATTAGAGCCATTTGCTGCTTCGCCCAGGCACAGATGCAGCCATGCAGACAGAGTCGACTGGAAGAGCACAAGATGTACAGTATCCTGAGTTTTAACCACGAAAATATACATATACATGGATGGGACTTGTGCTGACCCACACACCGGTGCGTAGCAATGCGTCGGACGAATCCTGGGTACCTAACACTATTGGTTCATAGTCGGTCAATTTAATCGTTCTGTTCCTTTTTCTTTGCCACACTTCATTCCTAAAGTGTCCTAGAACGTTAACATCAGTTACACCAAACTGTATAGGATTTTTCCCTATGCTCCAGTCGGTTATTGCAGCCTGCGCAGCTCTGCCAGGAAGAAAGTGGAGGTAGTAGATTTCACGTGGACGTCGAAGCGTCGTTATTTCGTGCGCACATACAGGTCCCCTTGATTCCAGCAATTAGCTACAACTTGCCATCGCTGTACACTTATATACATATAATTTTGTAATACGGTTCTTATACAGGGTATTTGCTTTCCGTATAATTATTTGCGCTACCGAAATATATATATATATATATATATATATGTATAATATATAGCATACTAGTAGGTATATATGCATTATATGGGACCGAGTTTTGGGTCCGAGGATGTGATATGGCCCGAGGCGAAGCCGAGGGCCATATCACATCCGAGGACCCAAAACGAGGTCCCATATATACTGCATATATACCTACTAGTATGCTATATAATATATATTTCTTACTTGTTACGTCGTTTCAGCTTACAGCAGCGGCCATTAAAAAGTTCCCGTTTCGTTTGTACATAACACTAACGCAGAACAAATGCTGAACATACGGTGTATATACAAACAATGAACGCTTGAAGGACGGTTGAAAAACGAACGATGAATGCACGGAAAACAGACTATGAACGCACAAAGAACCAACGATGAACGCGTACAAAAAAGACGATGAACGCACACAACATGTAGCTACGACGAACGAACACTAACAGACGCGAAATGGACACGCAACGAAACGAGGACGCAGAGAAACACAAAGGAACGCTACGCAAACGTTTGTTAACGGCACTGAACGCAAACGGAACGGGAACTTTTCATTACTGCTACTGTATCAGTGCAGGGCAGGTTCTGTATCACTGATATATACCTGGTACAGGTATATATACGTGATATAGAACCTGCAACATCAAAGGAATGACGTCACAAGTATGATATATGTATAATATATAGCATACTAGTAGGTATATATGCATTATATGGGACCGAGTTTTGGGTCCGAGGATGTGATATGGCCCGAGGCGAAGCCGAGGGCCATATCACATCCGAGGACCCAAAACGAGGTCCCATATATACTGCATATATACCTACTAGTATGCTATATAATATATATTTCTTACTTGTTACGTCGTTTCAGCTTACAGTAGCGGCCATTAAAAAGTTCCCGTTTCGTTTGTAGGTAACACTAACCCAGAACAGATGCTGAACATACGGTGTATATAAAAACAATGAACGCTTGATGGACGGTTGAAAAACGAACGATGAATGCACGGAAAACAGACTATGAGCGCACAAAGAACCAATTAACGATTAACGCAAACAAAAAAAGACGTTGAACGCACACAACATGTAGCTACGACGAACGAACACTAACAGACGCTAAATGTACACGCAACCAAACGGGGACGCAGAGAAACACAAAAGGAACGCTATATATATACGCAAACGTTTGTTAACGGCAGTGAACGCAAACGGAACGGGAACTTCTTATTACTGCTACTGTATCAGCGCAGGGCAGGTTCTATATCACTGATATATACCTGGTACAGGTATATATACGTGATATAGAACCTGCAACATCAAAGGAATGACGTCACAAGTATGATATATATATATATATATATATATATATATATATATATATATATATATATATATATATATATATATATATATATATATATATATATATATATATATATATATATATATATATATATATATATACGTGTATCTATGAGACAGTACAAGTTCATTGTTACGTTAAGTATAAGTGGCAAAGATTCGTGGAACTTTTTTCTGTAGCACAAAAACAATCTGGCATTAATTGAAGCGTTTTGAACAAAAATTGTTCTATGTAAGAGCAAAAGTTCTCCGAATCTATTTTACCTATATATGTACTGTGTATATATATATATATATAGGTTCAACATTACCTCAAATATCAGCAGTATTAAAAATGTTTTTGGTATCATCCCTGTAATGACTATATGAATGAAACACAAAGATCATAGTTTTAACATTTCAACATTTTCGTAGATACAAATTCCTTTGTAATCAAATACTACAGTTTACATGGAGAAGTACACTTCTTTCTTTCAAGGTCTATAATTTACCTTGCTTTAGTTACAGATTGAATACTTTTTCACTTTGTATGCATGTATAATTCTGCGAGAGCGAAGGCCAGTATATACGAATAGAGAAATTGGTTCTTTGAGAACACTGAGTCAAAGTTTACAAACTTTCGTCACCATGGCACACGTGTATATACATGAATATAATCGTTTTTCGCGTAAAGCTTTTACAGAATGAATCGCACAAAAATCAACACTCAAATAAAACGCCACGCTCCTTATTGCTAGTCCCTGCACTGCATTACAGATAAGTATTAGCCTAAGAAATTTATTATAGTGACGCCAGGAAAATTTCACGTTCGACGCGCATTCTTCTATAATTATTGTACTTCGTTTTCCAACTAAAAATATATCACTTTTACATGTAGTAGACAATTCGTCATGATCCAATCCTTCGCGTGTTCGCAGCTGCAGTATGCATAACAACGTTTATCCCGATGAGAATCGTAATTATGCAGTTGAATGGCTCCTTCTTGAGGTTTCTTGTACAGTAATGATTCCACTGTTAGACTGAGGAGCTGAGAGAATCACAATTGCTTCCTTGAAGCCACTTCTGTAATAATCATTGCATCAGGGATCGATGGTCACTGCGTCTATCAGACGTGTACATGTAACTGTAAGAGTACTGTATACTATAGGTACGTGTTTTATGTTTTCGTACCTGAATAGAAATTCAGTCAGCAGCCGTTGTGGTGTATAAGTACAATGACGTTAGAGTGGTTGATATGGTGTTATATCCGATATATGGGGTCACCATCAAGCAGATGAGATCAATATGAGAAACATGCGACAATGATGTTATGTTTATAATTTCACTTGATATAGGGAAATTTTGTAAAGTTCTCTATCTATGTACATACATAATTATATGTACAAATCTTTCAATTTCATTACTTCAATTTCATGTACAAATCGTTCTGTCTCCTCAGTTTATACCATTGCTGCTTTGAGGACTTACACTGCACTCGGTCTTATTTCACTACATGAAGACTATTGGCTCCTTGTTTTACTTAGTTACAAACATTCAGCTTCCCAACGACACAAGTGATAAATTAACTGGTAAGATCAAACTTGAGACCACTCATTTTGACTGAACTCATGTACATGTATGTTGCAAATGATATCTGGGATTAATTTACATACTGAATGTGATGTTGTATATCTTAAAAGGTATATATATATAGCACAAATGTTTTTAACCTGTGATCAAGCAACCACTATATAATGTTTGCAAACATCTTTATACATCAATTTGCTTGAATTGTAACATGTTTTATAGCAAATTTTATATATCAAGCTTTCAGGTTTGAAGCATGTACATATTACTTTCATCACATGTCTATAGGACATTTATTATCTACTTGAGGTTCAGGTAATGTCAACTATGGAAGCTGAGTTGCGATTAGCTGCATGACTGTGGTGTTTCATACTCATTTGCTAGTGATCGTGGTCTCACAGATTGGAGAATTGGAGACTCTAAATTCTCATAATGGTTAGCTGACAGAGCAAACTCATTCGATTCCACATAGCTGGGTAATACACACATCTCATACAGGGGTTCTTGGCCTCCTTCAAATTGTATATGTGTACTATTCCTTGACATACATCTCTCATACTCGGGTTGTTCTTCAATTATTGTATGCTCACTCAAATCACCCACGCCTGAATCTCGTGGCCAGTGCGTTCCTTCTGAACCTGTCATTGAGAAATATTCATATATATATATATGTAAGAGGAAAGAAACTTTGTGCAGCAATGGATCAATAGGCGAGGTCAGTCAAAACAATCCCACTCCATATTGCGAGATCAATGGCACTGAGTGCTATGACAGTTGAATATGAATGATTTATTTATTATTATTATATATATATGTATATATATATACATATACATAAGTGATTTATACTATACACATACATTTACATGTATATTTGTATGTATGTATGTTTGTATGTATGTATGTTTGTATGTATGTATGTTTGTATATATATATACATATATATATATATATATATATATATGTGAACATATGTATGTGTGTGTTTGTGTGTGTGTTGTGTCTGTGTGTTTACTTGTGCATGTACACAAAACTGTTTGATAAAGAACCAAACATGTTTATGATGATCAAAGATCGGCGAAATAACGAAAGATGTAAGTACAATTACAATTCGATGGGATTAGTTATTCTGAGTCATTTGCTCTTCATCATGAGGTATACTCATACACAATTACAGTAATAATGACATCTATAGTTGAGGACCGGACCGCTTCTGCGCCCGCACGATGTTTCTCAGAATCGGTTGTAGGTGGATCTTATTGAACAGTTTAGTTAGGCATACCTTTACGAGCACTCCTTTGGTGGACGTTTCGTCCTTCAATCGGCCTTCCTCAGCACTCGAGATCCTGAGGAAGGCCGATTGAAGGCCGAAACGTCGGCCAAAGGAGTGCTCGTAAAGTATGCTTAACTAAATTGCACAATAAGATCCACCTACAACAGATTCTGAGAAACATCGTGTGGGCGCACAAGCGGTCTGGTCCTCAACTATAGTTGTTCAACAGCCCTGGAGGCGAACAACCGAGACTGCATTAGGCCTACGGTTTGCCATTGGAGTCTCTCTGTGAGAGTAATAGTGACATTGCATCCATGACTTTATTTGCACAACTGTAACAACTGTTGATTGTTGAGTATATAAGTACCAATAACACAAGCATGCAATTATAATGACTGGTACTTCAGTCCATAACATCTCAGCCTCACTTGGGACAACAGTCAGTTCTGTAATAGACATAATTTATGTATCATTGGGGATTGTTTCTTGGTCAGCTTGATCATCTCAATGGAGGTGGGACGGGATGAATGGGTGGAGAATTAGGAGGAGCAACGAAAAGAGAATTTGTGTCTTCTGCGCTCAAATCATCCTCGCATTCTTCTGAGCTGGCTCCTTGAGATGTTGTAGTAATGTTCTTCAAGACCAAGATGTTCCTCGCTAGTTGTTGTCCCTGTGAGCTGTCACCTTAGTTCATTTCCTTTCAGTAACTTTGAATAGTGGTGGGTCGAAATAAGTAGAGAACTTGTTCAGTATGCATTGTTGGACTAGAACTTTGTCTCCCACCTTGAGGCCTGATGGACTAGCTCTCCGTCTAGTGTCTGCATTCTTCTTCATCTTGTTCTTTGCCTTCCTGTTTCTTTCACTCACTTAGTGGTCTTCATTTGACACTATGGGGGTTATCTGAGGAAGATTTTTGAGAACTCTTCTGTTAAATAGAAGTGTTGCAGAAGTGAACGCGGTATTCACATAAGGAGTTGCTCTATAGTCGAGGAGGAACTCGTACAGATGATTTATCCACTGTTTTCTCTCCGTAAACGTGCTGAACATATAGCCTTGGTCAGTGGTTTCATAAATCCTTCTGTTTCAGAATTCGATTGCAGCCACAGCGAAGTGATGTTCTTGTGATTGATGAATTTCTCCTTCATGTACCTCTTTATCTCATAACTTGAGAATGGTGGACCATTGTCACTGCGCAGGATCATGCCATGCATTGTGGGGATCTTATCCAATTTGTTGATCCCACTATGTTGACCTCTGGTATATGGAGTAGGAATCAATAACCACGAGCAGGTACTCTCCAGTAGGAAATGGCCCACAAAATCAGCATGCATAGTCTGCCATGGGGTGGGGGGAATGCTGATATCTGAAGTCGTTTGGGATGACCATCTGTGCTGTTTGCTTTACATGCTATGAAAGTCTCTATATCATGCTCTTTGCAAGTTGATCGATCCTTAGGAAACAAAATTTCTTTCTCAGCAATTGCTTGGTCTTCACAAGTCCCTGGTGTCCTTCATGAGCTATCAAGATTGCTTTTTCACATAGCACAAACAGGATGACATCACGACTGTTCCTGAGAATGACATCTGACATGACACTCATGGTCAGTTTGTCATTCACTTACTTGAACATCAGTAATCCTCTCTTGTCAGCCTCCTGGTGCTCAGTTGGAAGATCTTTTATCTTGTTCCACTGTTAGCTCTGAATGAGCCAAGACACACACTGAAGTGTCATGTCTTGTTTTGTTGCATGCTAGATGAATTTCATCCAGCGGGATAACTTTGGGAACTGCATTTGCTGTTAGGAAGCACACATATTCTTCAGCTAATGTTTTATTTCCATTCACCAGATGATGTGGCATGACATGAAAAGAGGTTGGAGAGGTTTTGGCTCCCTTTTGTGAGTACTTCCTCAAGGTTGTAGCTTTGTAAACGGATGTTCTAATACTCAACTCTAGCTGGTGGCTTGGAATTTGGGTTGTCAATGATCAGCTGAATGGGCTTGCAATTATTGAAGAGTTTAAAATGGATTCAAAACAAATAGATTAATACATGTAGCTTCTCAATTTCCCATACGATGGCAAGTGCCTCTTTCTCCATCTGCGAGTAGTGTTGTTCACCAAGGGTGAGTGTATGGCTGATGTACAATACAACTCTCCTGTCTTTTAATCCTGGGGTCCTTTGCACTAAAATTGCCGCCAATTCGCTAGGGGAAGCATCTGTAGTGAGTTACACAAGTCCCTGGTGTCCTTCATCTTTGGGTTGAAGTATGCCATGACTCTTGCACTGGTATGGAGATCCTTAATCTTCTGAAATGATTTCTCATGTATATTGGACCAGTGAAACTGGGTGTGTTTTGTTGTGAGCTCTCTGAAAGGTGCTGAGACATCGCTAAATCTTGGCAAGAATTTGGCACAGTATGTGGCCATACTGAGGAAGCTGCAGACACTGCTGGCTATATTAGGTTTTTGTGCATTTTTGACAACCTCTGTTTTCTTAGGGTCGGGTGTAATCCCTTTCTCTGAGAACAAAAAACCGAAGAATGTCACATCAGATTTGTGAACTCACATTTCTTCTTATTGAGCGTCAAGTTGACAACTGCAAATCTTTGGCACACAGCATCGAGAGTGGCATCATGGTCATCCCGTGTCTTCCATACACAATCACATTGTTACTGATGTTGAGTGAGCTAGGGATGTCTCTGAGCTGATCTTGAATGATCTTTTGGAAAATATCGCAAGCTGAGTTGGTGCCGAAATTGAGTCGGGTGTATGTCCACAGACCTTTGTGTGTGGCAAATGTAGTGATGTATCGACACTCAGGGGATAACGACTTTCACAGCTGATGATATCCAGCTCGAATACTAAGTTTTGATAATACTGTAGCTCCATTGAGAGTATGGACGAGGTTGTCGACAGTTGGCATGGTGTCTCTCTCTTATGATGGCTCGAATGGTTTTCCTCATATCCATGCATACATGTACCTCTCCATTCTTTTTGGTGCAATGACAAGAGGTGATACTGGAGTGGGACCATAGACTCATTCAATGGTTCCTTTTTCATTCCGTGTATTTTCTTGTCGATATTCTGATGAACATAGAAATGAATCTTTCTGGCTTTTTGCGCAACAAGATTGATAGTTGGGTCATTGTGCTGTTTCACTTCATCGTTTTTTGAGTTTGGCAATACCTTGAAACAATGACGGGTGTTTAGCACACTATTTGTCTTGGAGAGAGGCGTGCTCTTGGACATGTTTGATGTGTATACCAAGGACACCAAAGCTTGTGTCTGTCTTACAGTTGAGAAGAGAATCGTTATTCCGCTTGAGGGCATGAATGGTCACGACACACTGGTTATCCTGGAAGGATCCTGATAAGCCCATCGAACTGTCCTAAAGTTGTCAGTTTGTCAGTTGAACCATATGCAAAGAGGCGTTTGGATGATAGTTGGTGAACAATATATTAATGTTGTTGTTACAGTTGATCTGTTGGAATATGACTTCATCCAGAATCCCGGTGGAGGCACCTGTGTCTACAATTATCTTGACGTCGATCAATCTCATTCACTCAGAGCTTCACTCTTGATACCTTTGACATGGGTGTGTTGGTCATGATGAGGTACTCCTCATCACTGCTGCTTGCATCATTACTGTCTTCCAGCTTAATAGTTTGAATCAGTCTTTTTTGTTACTTTGTAACTTGTAGTGGACAGGTGTAAAGCACACTTTGGCAAAGTGGTTTGGTTTGCCTCACGTACAGCATGTTCGTCCATCTGCCGGGCTGGGGCTTTGTTTGTGTGGTCAGCTTTTTCCACGCTTAGGACATGTTGTGAAGAACTGTGAAAAATGTTGTGAGTGTGGATGAGTGCTCTGCTTTCATGAAGAAGGACTTTGCCATGAATGTTTCTTGAGGCGTCCTTTTGTGAATTTGACGCCACGTGCTGGTTGTTTATAGTCAACATGAAGTTTTTCTTCGATGCTGGCAGCTTGGGTTTGCTGGTTTCAAGACTTCGTGCTTTTGTCAGAAAGGCATCAAGCGTGGGGTCATTCTCTCTGAGAGCAAATTGCTACAGACGCTTGAAGGTGCAATTTTATATAATGGAAAACTTGATTTCTGAGTCGATGTCATGAAACTCACAGTTAATAAGTATCTCCACAGTAGTGTGGCACACTCTTCGACGTTCTCAGTTGGCTGTTGCATCGCTAGACAAAAACGGAAAACGTTTTAAGTTTAGACCTTTTTCGTAGAAAAATATTCATCAAGCTTGCTTGCCTTCGCTGTCTCGTAGTCCGTTCTCATTTCTGTTAGCGTGTTGAAAATGTCTTGTGTGTCTGGGCTAGCTTAGATACATTTAGGAGCATTGCTTGCTTTTTCCCGTCATCGGCTGTATATATTGGTATAGTAATTAAGTAGGTCTCAAATCATCTACAGTCCATGCTTTCCATCTCAGTAGATCAAACTGTGGTAGATACGGTGAATCAACTCTCATATAGCGCCATCTATAAGCAAAATAGTTTTGATTTATTCCTTTCAGGGAAGGTTGCTTTGTCTCATCGCCAATGTACTGTTACAATTCGATAGGATTAGTAGTTCTTACTCTTTTTGTTCTTCACCATGAGGGCTACTCATGCATGATTACAACAATAATGACATTTCATCTATAACATGATTATACAACAGTAACAACTTTTGATTGTTGACTATGTAAGTACCAATAACACAAGCATGCAAGTATAATGATTGGTAGTTCATTCCATTACAATGTATAGAATTTCTTAGTATGACCGAGGCTTGATTACTGTTCGAGTGTCAATTTTGGCATGGATACAAACGTTTTTTTTTTCAAAATTTCAATGTTATGAAATGAAGGCAGATCAAGTGGTGGTTTAAAACATTGTAAAATCATGCATTTGACAATACACGCACTGCATTACTGCACCTCTTATTTATAGTGTCAAGGCATTGTACTAGTTCTAAACATTTATGAATGTCTAGAGCAGATTACATATGCATACGTACACATGTATTAAAGATGCCAGTATGACAGTTAGCACTTATAAATTTCATTATCATTGTAGTGTAATTGGTTATAATTATGACAAATCCAGCTTAAACCACTAAACTTTGTTCAAAAACCTTAAAGTGTTCATTGATCAAGTGAGAAAACTATGCAAAAACTGGGTACAAATAGCCATTACCTTTCCTCCCTCTGACTGGCCGAACTTCTGGACTTGGTACTGAAGCTACGTTACATGAAAGTAGTGGAATAAGGTGAATTTAAATTTAACAAGGATTGACTTACATGTACATGTCATGTATGAGGGTGCACGTTATATGCAGGAGTAAATCATACCTGACTTGGTTTTTGCACGCCTTCGACGAAGAATGCAGCCCATGTGAATGGATACGGTAGTAGTGACAAGGGCAATAATGGTCATCATCAAGAGAGCCCCCATCAGCAACCTTGCTGTATTAAAGAATGTGCTTGCCTCCTTGACACATGCTCCAGTCGTTGGGCTTTCGGAGTAAGTTGTTGTAACAGAAACTGTATCATCAACTGATGAGGGTTTGGAAGCACCAATGAGCTTTTCTGGTGGGGTTTCAGTGTATACTACCATAACTGAAACAGTGCCTCCCATCAATGAGGGTTTTGAAGCACCTATGAGCATTTCTGTTTGGGTTTTGGCGTAAACTACTGTTTTTGTAATAGTAGTAGTGAAGTGTTTCATAGGGGGACAGGACATTGATGAAAGTCCCATGAACTTGTTTAATGGGCTTTCAGTATAACTTGTCATATGTGTAGAAGTAATTGTGGAATGCTTTGTTATGGGAAGGAGCATGGAAGGACCTGTGAACATGATGTTTATGCATGCGAGCAGGTACATTTTCAAGGAACACATGTATACAGACATGTGTTCTATGCATATGTATTTTAAAACTGTACATAACAAATAATATTCTATCAATATATACAGCGGATCATGTAATGACCGGTTGATGCAGTCACACTCAAATACATGCATCAATTTAGCAAGGCAATGAGTTAATGGAAAATGTATATGTCCAGATAATGTTACATTCATAAACACATACAAATTTATAACCCAGCAGCAGAATCATTGAAATAAGTGTTGAATATAGACTCTATAACTATCTCTTAATGGGCAGTGTAGCAAGAGGTAATGGACGTGGTTTGTAAATGGGTATACATGTATATGTACAGTTAATTAATGCTCATTTACAATATGAAGTATAGTCAAAAGATTCATGCATGATTATATTGTAACAATCAGCTATACTATCATGAATGAGTTTATAGCACTCATGCACAATGCTAATCATGATCAGGCATGGACGACTTCTGTACAAAGCTGTTGGACGCAGGTAAATTCGCATTCATGTTCATTTAGTAGTACACCGTTCTGTTGCCAACTTTTTCCTTCAGTAGAGTCTCTTAATACACACATATTGATGACGGTAAACTATACTCTGATATGTGCATGCATTTACTCGTCTGCATATTTAATTCTTTTAAGCAATGATTTTTACTTAATAACACTTTAAATGAGTCCCTTTCGCAATGCACATTAGGTACCTCCTGAAGCAACATGATACTCTAGTTTTCTATGGCTAACACACTGAATAGAAGTCATTTGATAAAGATGTTTTATTTCATACACGCAAGTACAATGGTGTGCATGTTCACGTTGCCATATATTCCCATACTCATACAACAAACTAGCTTGTACTGAAACTACCTTCAGTAACTGTTCTTACCTGGCAAACTCTCATACTTGTTACGTAGGCTATAATTAAAACTGAATTCAACAATTCCATGAAATCCCTTAGTTTTTTCAATGTGTGTAAATGTAGCATTTTGTTGAAATGGAACACTCAAACTGACTGTGTCTATCTCATCATCTTCCAAATATCCATCAGTATCTTTTATTATCACATCCAATGATAGTGACTCCTATAAAATATATGTATACATTCCCACTAAATTAAAGCTTCTTGACACTTTGGTGAGTGATGTCAAAACGGGTCAAAATTAATCATAAAATCTGTGCTCCTATTTCAACATTACATATCAAATGAAATAGTTAAAGATTAAACCTAGGTGGAGCAGTGCATTGCAGGTATGTACACATGAACAGTGCTACTACAGAGGAGGAGCTGAGAGTGGACTAAGTGCAGAACGAACATCACACTTGGGAAACAATCATTTCAAAATGCTGTGTGAATAAGAAATGGAATAAAATTTTTGTTTGAGATTCAAGTGAAATAATTAGTGAATGTTTTCTTTTGCAGGGAATTTACCATTTGATGTATATATATATATATTAAAATTGAGGCTATTGTTCTCAAATTTGTAATATAATGCAATTTGCTAGTGTAACATCGTTTTCAACTTTATTCTTCTGATGTGTCACAATTATGCTCAACAAACACTGGAGGTCATCAACATTGCACATGTAGACAATTACATTCCCAATTGCTCATTACCTGTATGCTGGTAATTCTATATTCGTCCATTGAGACATTGCTTGCACAGTTGAAACCATTTTGGACAATTTCACGTGATGGCACCTTCAACAATTACAATTATGCATTCCTATTGATTAATCAAAATGACTATATACACTGTAAATACCTATTTTGTTATTGATTATTATCAAGTTAAAAACTGAAAAACATATTTCATTAAGATCTTTCTTTGTTGTGCCACTTTTAAATAGTTGTGTTTTGCAAGGCAAGAGTGCACTCCCTTTCACCCTGACCCTGTTTATTCCCGGTGTTTTGGTGTGTCATAGTGATTTTGGTATCTCTTTTCCAATTTTTTACACTTGTAAAGTTTTCTACAAAATAACTAAACACCAATTGACGCTATACATATATCATGGTCTGTGTCTGGATAAATAAGAGGGAAAGAGGGAAGGAGAGAGATTTACTTACCTCGCTTGTAGGTTTCTCGCCAATTTGAAATGCAGCATTAGTAATTTGAAATGAATCAGTGTTTCCAACATTGTATACAAGACAACATTCACTTGGGCATGCTTTGCATGGAGAGAGAATGATGATTACACGAACATCACATTCATACTGATTGAGATTGATAGAGCATAGGTGTACATTCTCTTTTCTACTAAAGCAGATTTGGGTATCACAGCAGCAGAATTGGTTGTGACGGAATTCAACATAGTATTGCACGTGTGCTTGCATGCTAAAGTCCAACGTCCAGTCGCACCTTATACCCTGTTTACGGAAAGCAATAACAAGTAACGAGAAATAGTTGCAATTACGTTCATATCTTGACATAAATGGGTGTGCTTTTGTTCTGACGACAAATGAATACAAGTATATATATATACAAGTATATATATATATATATATATATATATATACTTCTATGTTAATAGAGTACGTCACTTTAACATACTGGATGTCACTTTATCATAATGGATTATTCTTATGTCACTTAATTATGTCATTTTAACATAATGGATTATTTTTCTTCCTCTTCCTGTGGAATCAGATCTGTCAATTATAAATTTCGTCATTAATTCTGTAAAAGTAACTCTTCCAGACATTTCTATTTTCCGAGAAATTTTCTCATCTCAACAATTATTGTTCAACTAAAAAAATATCTTATGGCACCATTTCCAACTGAACTTTTAACCCCAAAACCCACGTTCTTTTCATTTTGTACGTACATGTAATAAGTGTACTTGTCCACCTGTTAAAGCTACCTTCTCAAAAGACTGTTAGCCAAGAGCTAACGGACCTTCAAGACCATAATGGTTATGAATTTCTTTTAGTATATACATTTGTCTCTTCTTATAAAGCCATAAAAGAAACACAGAAGAAAAATAAGAACCGCTGTTACCAAACATTTCAACTCAATTTTGCTAGTCTGGAGAAGCCACATACATGAGAACACAGCATGAGGGACTGGTTACAATTGCAACCCTGTGCACTGACAAATATTTTGAAGCTCCAATCAAATTATAGAACGTGCAGGTAGCTATATCACATTCCAAAACAGAATGTTATGTATATAGCTGTCACTCCCAGTTCAAGAATTACTTTACAGACAAGAATAAAAAACTCAAAGCGAGAAGCAGCCAAGAGTGCAGCTAAACTAAGAACTGGGTTCTTCCGACCTCAAACCTGAGCAGCAGGACATCATAGCAACGTTTGTGATGGACCGCAATGTGTTTGCGATGCTTCCAATTGGCTACGGAAAGTCTGGGTTTTGGTTGCCTGCCTATTTTATTCAATATGCAACAGATTATCCTGGGCCGGCGGAGCGAGTTTGGCACACAATGAAGCTACTGGGCCAATAATTTGCCAACAACACACGTACCCAGTGATCGCATTTCCATCCATGTAGTAATATTGCTTCCCAATGTTTCATGAAGACTTGCGCATCCCTTGAGGATCCGAAACCAATGGCAACACGCCCATCCCATCATACATATTACTACTTATATATATATATACATGTAGATGGAAATTCGTTCGTGTTACTCATAGAGTAGTACCTACTACCATGACTGAGCTGTCGTGGAATACATGTAGTTCTTTGTGACAAGAATAAGAAGAATAAGAATAAGAAGAATAAGAATAAGAAGATTAAGAATAACTCGCGATTTGTCATTCGCGCGGGTTTCATACCTTGCCGGTGTCGTTGACGCCCATTAATGGTCCAGCTAGATTTGCCATCGCTAGTAGAGCATAAATAAGCCTTTGTTAGTGCTATAAAAGTCTCCTTTTTGGCGGAGATATAAGCGTTAGGAAGCGTTATATATCCAAAGGGGCGGCCGTTTTGTTTTGGTGGCAATCATAAAAATCACGTCCTATACCGACGTGATTAATCATCCATCGAACGGTATATGTGTAACCTTACATGACGTGTTATATTCCAGTGGTACAAAACCTGGTATTTTTTATATAGGCTTGCAACCAGACCCTCGTTCTGTGCTCCCGCATGAATGTGCAACCAGACCCTCGTACTGCAGGCAGCCCCTCGTGCTATGCTATCGCGTGAACGTGCTCTCTCGGAATCAACCTTCGCTTCAGTAATCGCACCGAGCGAAACAATTAACAAAAAATGTAGCAAAAACAATAAAATGTAAATCAAATATACGCGTTACATACACTAGTTGTTTCTGCCTGAGTAATTATTCCTTCCATATTTTCACACATTTTAGGACCTTTAAACAATGTTAACTTTTTTTAGGTCATTCTGTCATTAGCATGTCTTTTTTGATATGGTAAGATTATTTCGGAAGACTTTTTTGTCGTTAGCTTTACCCACGAGAATTAAAAACATGCACAAGAATGTTTGTCCGTACAACCATTAATCGGAGATAGGAAAGTGGCCACGTGAGACGAAAGTGAAGCCAGGTAAACAAGTAATAAAAAGTTTTTAAGAAAAACAGGGTAATTAGGACTGCCACAAAAAGGACAGAAACAAGTCTCTAACCTCCAAAGCAAGGCACTTACATCCCTAGTTCACTTTGTAGTATAACTGCACAAAGTGGATTAGGGATGTAAGTGCCTTGCTTTGGAGGTTAGAGACTTGTTTCTGTCCTTTTTGTGGCAGTCCTAATTACCCTGTTTTTCTTAAAAACTTTTTATTACTTGTTTGCACTCTTTTTTTTTTTACCAGAACACTAATTGTCAGACCTGTGGTATGTGAATTGCGTAGTACGTAATGCCCATAGTTACGTGATTTGAAAACGCTGTGTGGAGAAGAACTGAAAATAATGGCCGCCATGTTATTCATCCATGATGAATGAAACTATAGTTCTGTCGATTCTGTGCCGATAAAGCATTACTAACGGGTAAGCGTGGCTCGTTCGTGTTCGTGTGCCCCGTTCAACGTACATAATTTACATGAAACCCTTCCTCTTCGTTTAAACGTACAAGGGCGTATGCCGTCGTAAAGGCTTACGCATGGGCTTACTAACGACGGAAACGTAAGCTAGAACTCCGAAATACCTCAAGGACACTTCCAGTTACTAAACCGGCGAGTAGAAGAATCACGAATTGCTCTTGTTCTTCTTAACTTTTAGAGCGAACTTCCCATAGTCACATGACGAAGAAATGGATACCCCAGTATAGGGGCCGTAGTATATAAGCTGACTTAAAAGCTATGAATAAGGAAATCTGTTGTTCCGTCGATTCTTGTATATATACGGAAAAGGCGCTGCGCACCAGTAAGCGCAATCGACTGGTGTTATTTAGAGTGTAGCATCTACTAGTACGACTGAGTTATGTGGGCGCAAAGATTTTGACAAGAAGAAGAATAAGAACAAGTAATAAAAAGTTTTTAAGAAAAACAGGGTAATTAGGAGTGCCACAAAAAGGAAAGAAACAAGCCTCTAACCTCCAATGCAATGCACTTACATCCCTAGTTCACTTTGTAGTATAACTGCACAAAGTGGATTAGGGATGTAAGTGCATTGCATAGGAGGTTAGAGGTTGTTTCTTTCCTTTTTGTGGCAGTCCTAATTACCCTGTTTTTCTTAAAACTTTTTATTACTTGTTTGCACTCTTTTTTTTACTACAACACTAATTGTCAGACCTGTGGTGTATGAAATGCGTAGTACGTAATGCCCATAGTTACGTGATTTGAACGACGCTGTGTGGAGAAGAACTGAAAATAATGGCCGCCATGTTATTAATCCATGATGAATGAAACTATTGTTCTGTCGATTCTGTACCGATAAAGTATTACTAACGGGTAAGTGTGGTTGGTTGGTGTTCGTGTTCCCCGTTCAACGTACATAATTTACATGAAACCCTTACATCTTCGTTTAAACGTACAAGGGCGTAGGCCGTCGTAAAGGCTTACGCATGGGCTTACTAACGACGGAAAGGTAAGCTAGAACTCCAAAATATCCGAAGGATACTTCCAGTTACTAAACCGGCGATTGGAAGAATCACGAATTGCTCTTATTCTTCTTAACTTTTAGAGCGAACTTCCCATAGTCACATGACGAAGAAATGGATGCCCCAGTATAGGGGCCGTAGTATATAAGCTGACTTAAAAGCTATGAATAAGGAAATCTGTTGTTCCGTCGATTCTTGTATACCGAAAAGGCGCTGCGCACCAGTAAGCGCAATCGACTGGTGTTATTTAGAGTGTAGCATCGACTAGTACGACTGAGTTATGGGGGCCCAAAGATTTTGACAAGAAGAATAATAAGAACAAGAATAATTTGCGATTTTGCCACTTTCCGGTTTGGTACCTTGCCGGTGTCGTTGACGCTCATTAACGTTCCAGTTAGAATTGCCATCGGTAGTGGACCGCAAGTATGTCTTTAGAAGTTCTTAACTCCACAATTTGGCCGAGATATAAGCGTTAGAAGCGTAATATATCCAACGGGGCGGCCATCTTGTTTTCGTGGCAAACCTAATATTAACGTTCTACCGACGTTAATAATAAGAAGAATAAGAACAATTTGCGATTTTGCGACTTTCCGGTTTGGTACCTTGCCGGTGTCGTTGAAGCTCATTAACGGTCCAGTTAGAATTGCCATCGGTAGTGGACCGCAAATATGTCTTCAGAAGTTCTTAACTCCACGATTTGGCCGATATATAAGCGTTAGAAGCGTAATATATCCAACGGGGCGGCCATCTTGTTTTCGTGGCAAACCTAATAATAACGTCCACCGACGTTATTAATATTGGCACTGTAGCGTAGGCGGAACCTACGAGGTTAAAAGACTGAAGCCCCCACCCCACCCCCACCCCCCAAATCAGTCACTTTATGAATAATAACGAAGTACGTAATTAACGAATTGTGTCGACCGAGGCAAATCGAGCTGTGCGTGTGGAACGATGGATCGACCACGCTGCAGGACTCTATATAACTTTGGAATATAGGAAGAGCAAGATCGGACCGTGAGATGGAATGTACTATAGGGGACTGGGGGCTAACTAACCAACACGCAAGCGCGCGAAATGATCAATCGATTAGAAAAGATTTCGCAGCGCATACACTATAACCGTTTTAGCTCCGCCCCAACTTTGCAGTGCTTCCGCCGCGGCCGCCTCTGGTTAGGATAGCTACCTGAGATAAATTGATGGACTGCCAGACCCTGAAGGTCCGATATTCTCAGAACTATCGTCAGCGCACTTCAGCAGAGCATACTTTTGTGACTGATCAGTGTCCCTCACTTTAGCAAAGTAGCGCGTTTTACAACTGCAGTGCATGCTGCTGCAATTTCTGCTTCCTATATGTCCTAATGAGTGTGGCATCCTAGCACGTACAGCTATATACTCGTTCTCTGCGACCATGTCTCCAAGTGTGTGCATGATTCTGTAAATTGTGGTGTCAAATTATCGTTCAAGGCCAATTTCGTGCATGGGTAGCCTGAACCCACAAAAAGTAAATGTAATGAAAATTACAAAATAAATTTATATATATATATATATATATATATATATATATATATATAATATATATATATATATATATATATATATATATATATATATATATATATACCACGAAAAATGTTCCGTATGCAGCTCTTGCAGTATACAATGGATTGGTATAGATTAGATTAGTGAAGCTTTATGATGTAGCAGACAAACAACCCTGGGGTTGAAAGGTTGTAAAAAAATAGGTGTGTGCTACGGAAAAAGTTGTACGAATCTATTCTACCTATGTTGCTATAGGTGTGCTTACCGTGTATTAGAGTTCAACCTTACCTCAAACATCACCAGTAGTAAGAATATTTTTGATGTCATTCCTGTAGTAACTATGAATGAAGCATTAAAATACTAGTTTTCACATTTCAACTCGTTCATAGTTAGATACAACTGTGATCAAATGTTACAGTGTGCGGTGTATGCTGAGAAGTATGAATATACTTGCTTCTTTCAAGGTCTAAAATTTGACGGTGCTTGACTTACAAATTGAATTCTTTTCCCCAACTGTATACATATATAACCCTGGGAGAGCGTAGGTCAATATGTACGTATAGAGAAGTTGCCTCTTAAGGAATATATTATACCGAGACAATGTTTATAAAATTTTCGTAACCACGGCACAAGTGCTACATTTGGCTATCGCGTAAAGCGTATACAGTATGAATCGCACGAATATCAACGCAAAGTGAATAGCAACGCTCCTTATTGCTCTTCCCTGCACCGCATCACATCGAGGTATCGAGGGGTTGCATATGACGTCACGAAAGCGGACATTTTACTTCCGTGTGGCAAAAGAGTGTAGCAGGTAAACAATAATTCGATTCTGTAGTGCGTTTTTGTACAAAAAGGGGATACACGAGGGAGTAGAGAGAATGGGATATACTTCTCCAGAATCAAAATGAAGAAAAGAAGCGAATGACGTGGTTGGAGGCCTTGAGAAGGAAGAATTTCGATCCACTTCGTGACCAGCGCATACGCTGCTGTATAGCTTATAATGAGAGTTTATCAAGAAGAACGGTAGTACTTCTTAATTATGACAATGGGACGCGATCGACTGCGCTACCGCTTCGTCGGCAACATGCCAATTTTATATTATCAAAACAAGACGAACAATGCAATTTTAATGGTGCAAAATAATGCAAGATAATGTTAGGGTGTATGCAGTGATATTGCTATAGTGGATCATACACTTAGTTCGTCCAGTGGACATCCGTCGGTTGCGACGTTTCGCCCCTCAAGGCTGCTTCAGTTGAGGGAGGTCCGTTGTCTTGTCCAGTCGTAGTTCACACGAAGCTGAAAACCTTTAGGAATAATCTGCAATAAAATACCAACCGTTTGGGATGTTTAATATTTTCGCAAACCGTATCAAGAAGTACGGTAGGGATGGAGCAGGTTTAAAATGGCCGCCTGTACATAAGGTATAGGAGCAGCCCCCAGAAAAACAAAGCATAGGAGTGCAAAATGCCTACCAACTACTTCTCTTGGCTATTCTATTGCTAAATCTACTCTATAAGTTCCGCTAACCTTTAACAAGGCCGAGAAAACCAAACGCGAAAAAGTCAATTTTGTTCGTCTTCTTTCTTCTTTCTTCTTCTTTCTTCTTCTTTTCTGACAAGCATAGCTCGAAAACTATACGGCGTGTGCGAATATTATACATACCAAACGACTTCTCTACTACTGGACATCTTCCTTTTCTGGTTTGGGGCGGCGTACGAGCTACGACTGGAGAGCTACGGCCAAGAAACGGTCCCCGAGTATGCAACACGAGCGTGTTCGTCGACTTCTGGGGCTTCTGTTTACGTAATCCGGGTGTGGCACGTATAGTCAGGCCACACCCGGACTACTGAACGCGTGTGTTACAGTGTGCGACGAGTTTAGCAGGCAACTGCCAGAAAGCAGAAGTTGGACTACAGTTTTCTCTATTTACTAGATGTTGAAGACCATCTTAGTGCCACGGAAGACGCCGTTGTGCATCTAGATACCTTTGGATCTCCGCAACGCGATAGCGCCTGTGTTTGAAGGTGAGTAGTTGTGGCTAGCGATCATCTCGACAAAAGTTCTGTTTGGAAGTCGCTGGTAGCTAGCTGTGTGTGTAGCTGGAGTTCGTTTGGAAATCGCTGGTAGCTAGCTGTGTGTGTGTGTAGCTGGAGTTCGAACGTACGTTTTCAACTTGTTTGTCTCCAGCGCGAAACGCGCTCGTCTCCAGCACGAAAAGCGTTCGTCTCCGGACCAGCACAAAGCGCGTTCGTCGCTAGCGATGAACGCGTTTGTCTGCAGTGTGATGTCGTGTTCGGACGTGAGTAGCAGAGGCTATCTCGTTGCTAGCGATCAACACGTCGTCTGCAGTGTGATATCGAATTTGGAGGTGAAACGAGTTGTATTTTGAAAGTTGGTTTAGAAACCCCCCAAAAAAGGACAGAAACTAGGGGGAAAAAGTTTCTGAAAAAACTTCCATTGGAGTAGGGATGGAGCTGAAAAAAGTACACAAACAAGACCGGGTTAGAAAGCCTCAAGAACCCTACCCCACTACGGAATGATACCGGCCCCCTCTCTGGCCTCCAACGCAATGCACTTGCATCCCTAGTTCGCTTTGTTGTGTGAGTAACAAAGTGAACTAGGGATGCAAGTGGTTCGCTAACCAAACATGCAATAGACGATGCAAAACATGCAATAGATGCAAACATGCAATAGATGATGCAACATGCAACCAAACATGCAACTAGGGATGCAAGTGGTTCGCTAACCAAACATGAAATAGATGAATTACAAAACAGATGTAATCTGTAAGATTTTTTGGTCCTATGCTTCGTTTTTCTGGGAGCTGCTCCTATACCTTATCTAAAGGCGGCCATTTTGAACCTGCCCCATTCCTAACTAAGAAGTACTACCATTTCTATGTGTCGGTCCTACGACATGATTAAAATTCAAACACGCGATCTGACGAGCGGGCGGGTCGTCGTAGGGTCGACACACAGAAATGGTAGTACTTCTTAGTTAGGAAACGGGCAGGTTCAAAATATGGCTGCCCGTAGATAAGGTATAGGAGCAGCTCCCAGAAAAACGAAGCATAGGACCAAAAAATCTTACAGAATATATCTCTTTGCTTTTATATAGCTAAATCTACTCTAAAAACTTCGCTATATAACCAAACATGAAAATTTCGATTTTGTTCATCTTCTTTTTCTTGTTTTTTCTCCTTCTTCTTCTTCTTCTTCTTCTCCATCAAGCATAACTCAAAAACTATAGAGTTTGCGAAAACATTAAACATCCCATTTCATTTTCATGTGAACTACGAATGGCGAGCTATGGCCTCAAAACCGTCGCCAACACGCTTCGCGTTCTGATTCGTTCACTTCTTAGCATTTAACGCTATAATTGTGTGGGTGTGGCACGTAAGGTTAGGCCACACCTGGACTACTGAACGCTTGCGTTACAGGCAGCGACGAGTTTACTAGGAACTATAGCTATGTGTCAGTAGAAGCTCGTTTATCGTTTTCTCTATCAACTTGGACTACTTGAAGACCTTTTCGTCCAGCAGAGAACGCTATTTCATACTAGGGAAAAAGTTTCTGCAAAACTTGATTTCAAGTAGGGATGGAGCTGAAGAAATACAGAAACAAGGCAGAGATGAAAGAACGCAAGAAGACTACCATACATCTGCAAAAATACACAGCAGTTGTAGGGTAGTCTTCTTCCATTCTTTCATCTCTGCCTTAATTGTTTCTGCACTTTTTCAGCTCAATCCCTACTTGAAATCAAGTTTTACAGAACCTTTTTTCCCTAGTTTGTGTTCTTTTTTCAGTGGTTTCTAACCAAATTCTAATTAGAAGACGAGCGCGTTATTGAGCTGGAGACGAAGGCGTTTCGCGCTGGAAACGAACGCGTTGATAAAGCGCGTTTGAACTTAAGCCACA
>CAWUPZ010000087.1:23237-49052 GCA_963924555.1 Crambe crambe
ATTTCCTTCTCGTTTTGCTTTTAATCGTTTGTTACCGTTTCGTTTCGTGACCGTTTCACACCGTTACCACTTCGTTTCATTACCATTTCGTTGCCATTTCGTTACCGTGTCGTTTCCGTTCTCACACCGTCGGAATCGGGACGGAACGGGGATGCTTGTACCGTCGAACGATCGTTCAACGAAGACGGAACGTAAACTTTTTATTGACGCCTACTGTATAAAGTGGGCGTGGCTCGAAGTTTCGAATGCGAATCTAAGCCTTCGAAGGTTGCTGCAACGACGAAGCTACCGAAGGTTCGAACCTTCGTCCCTGCCCTAGTTTAGAACCCCCCGAACAACAGAAACCAGGGTGGGAACTTTCTGTGAAACTTCGTTTCAGGTAAGGACGGACCTACAAAAGGTACAGAAACAAGGCAGAGATGAAAGCATGCAAGCACAAACAAACTTGTTAAGAAGTCAAGGCAGGGATGAAAGCATGCAAGCATGAAAACACCCAAGTAGACTACCCTGTACATCTGCTGTATATGTTTTGCAAATGTAGGGTAGTCTTCTTGCTTTTTTTCTCCATTTTTCCTTAGTAGGGTAGTAGAAAGTCGAAGTGATCGGACCATGCTATGAATGCCAGGGTTGCATAACATAGTCCAAACACTTTCACTTTGTATTGCCTATAACACTCTTGAGGCTTCCTGATTGCCACAGTTTGTCCTCGAGTCTTCTCAATTGCTGACTGAATAGTAGGGTAGTTTTTGTGTGTCGTCGTGCTTGCGTACTTTTATCTCTGCCTTGTTTTCAGATGTGTATGCAGGAGGGTTTGATCGGTTTCCGGAGACGCCCCCACCCACCCCATGAGGTGAGGCAATTATAATTACCGTATAAGCGGAAATATTTGCGATCATTAAACGTGATGGTTTGGCTACAACCCTGGCATTCAAAAATATTGGCAGAATTTAATTTTAGCGGTGGGACCAGCCTAGCCGGCCAAGATTGCCAGGTGCTAATTATGCATTTGCCCAATGGGCAATAATAACAAGTAATAAAAAGTTTTTAAGAAAAACAGGGTAATTAGGACTGCCACAAAAAGGACAGAAACAAGTCTATAACCTCCAAAGCAAGGCACTTACATCCCTAGTTCACTTTGTAGTATAACTGCACAAAGTGGATTAGGGATGTAAGTGCCTTGCTTTGGAGGTTATAGACTTGTTTCTGTCCTTTTTGTGGCAGTCCTAATTACCCTGTTTTTCTTAAAAACTTTTTATTACTTGTTTGCACTCTTTTTTTTACTACAACACTAATTGTCAGACCTGTGGTATATGAAATGCGTAGTACGTAATGCCCATAGTTACGTGATTTGAACAACGCTGTGTGGAGAAGAACTGAAAATAATGGCCGCCATGTTATTAATCCATGATGAATGAAGCTATAGTTCTGTCGATTCTGTACCGATAAAGCATTACTAACGGGTAAGCGTGGTTGGTTCGTGTTCGTGTGCCCCGTTCAACGTACATAATTTACATGAAACCCTTACATCTTCGTTTAAACGTACAAGGGCGTACGCCGTCGTAAAGGCTTACGCATGGGCTTACTAACGACGGAAAGGTTAGCTAGAACTCCAAAATACCTAAAGGACACTTCCAGTTACTAAACCGGCGAGTAGAAGAATCACGAATTGCTCTTATTCTTCTTAACTTTTAGAGCGAACTTCCCATAGTCACACGACGAAGAAATGGATGCCCCAGTATAGGGCCTGTAGTATATAAGCCGACCTCCAAGCCACGAATAAGGAAATGTGTGGCTCCGTCGATTCTTGTTCACCGAAAAGGCGCTGCTCACGAGTAAGCGCAATTCATTGGTGTTATTCTTAGAGTCGTATCTACTAGTACGACTGAGTTATGGTGGAATAAAGATTTTGACAAGAAGAACAAGAATAAGAACAAGTAATAAAAAGTTTTTAAGAAAAACAGGGTGATTAGGACTGCCACAAAAAGGACAGAAACAAGTCTCTAACCCCCAAAGCAAGGCACTTACATCCCTAGTTCACTTTGTAGTATAACTGCACAAAGTGGATTAGGGATGTAAGTGCCTTGCTTTGGGGGTTAGAGACTTGTTTCTGTCCTTTTTGTGGCAGTCCTAATCACCCTGTTTTTCTTAAAAACTTTTTATTACTTGTTTGCACTCTTTTTTTCACTACAACACTAATTGTCAGACCTGTGGTGTATGAAATGCGTAGTACGCAATGCCCATAGTTACGTGATTTGAACGACGCTGTGTGGAGAAGAACTGAAAATAATGGCCGCCATGTTATTAATCCGTGCTGAATGAAACTATTGTTCTGTCGATTCTGTACCGATAAAGTATTACTAACGGGTAAGCGTGGTTGGCTCGTGTTCGTGTGCCCCGTTCAACGTACATAATTTACATGAAACCCTTACATCTTGGTTTAAACGTACAAGGGCGTACGCCGTCGTAAAGGCTTACGCATGGGCTTACTAACGACCGAAAGGTAAGCTAGAACTCCAAAAATGCCTAAAGGACACTTCCAGTTACTAAACCGGCGAGTAGAAGAATCACGAATTGCTCTTATTCTTCTTAACTTTTAGAGCGAACTTCCCATAGTCACACGACGAAGAAATGGATGCCCCAGTATAGGGCCTGTAGTATATAAGCCGACTTCCAAGCCACGAATAAGGAAATGTGTGGCTCCGTCGATTCTTGTTCACCGAAAAGGCCCTGCTCACGAGTAAGCGCAATTCATTCGTGTTATTTTTAGAGTAGTATCTACTAGTACGACTGAGTTATGGTGGAATAAAGATTTTGACAAGAAGAAGAATAAGATTAATAACAAGTAATAAAAAGTTTTTAAGAAAAACAGGGTAATTAGGACTGCCACAAAAAGGACAGAAACAAGTCTCTAACCTCCAAAGCAATGCACTTACATCCCTAGTTCACTTTGTTGTTATAACTGCACAAAGTGTATTAGGGATGTAAGTGCATTGCTTGGAGGTTAGAGACTTGTTTCTGTCCTTTTTGTGGCAGTCCTAATTACCCTGTTTTTCTTAAAAACTTTTTATTACTTGTTTGCACTCTTTTTTTTTTTACTACAACACTAATTGTCTGACCTGTGGTATATGAAATGCGTAGTACGTAATGCCCATAGTTACGTGATTTGAACAACGCTGTGTCGAGAAGAACTGAAAATAATGGCTGCCATGTTATTAATCCATGATGAATGAAAGTATAGTTCTGTCGATTCGGTACCGATGAAGCATTACTAACCGGTAAGCGTGGTTGGTTCGTGTTCGTGCGCCCCGTTCAATGTACATAATTTACATGAAACCCTTACATCTTCGTTTGAACGTACAAGGGCGTAGGCCGTCGTAAAGGCTTACGCATGGGCTTACTAACGACGGAAAGGTAAGCTAGAACTCCAAAATACCTGAAGGACACTTCCAGTTACTAAACCGGCGAGTAGAAGAATCACGAATTGCTCTTGTTCTTCGTTACTTTTAGAGCGAAATTCCCACATAGTGACACGACGAAGAAATGGATGCCCCAGTATGGGGCCTGTAGTATATAAGCTGACTTCCAAGCCATGAATAAGGAAATGTGTGGCTCCGTCGATTCTTGTTCACCGAAAAGGCGCTGCTCACGAGTAAGCGCAATTCATTGGTGTTATTTTTAGAGTAGTATCTACTAGTACGACTGAGTTATGGTGGAATAAAAAAGTTGACAAGAAGAAGAAGAATAATAATAATAAGAACATGAACAATTTGCGATTTTGCCACTTTCCGGTTTGGTACGTTGCCGGTGTCGTTGACGCCCATTAACGGTCCAGTTAGAATTGCCATCGGTAGTGGACCGCAAATATGTCTTCAGAAGTTCTTAACTCCACGATTTGGCCGAGATATAAGCGTTAGAAGCGTAATATATCCAACGGGGCGGCCATCTTGTTTTCGTGGCAAACCTAATATTAACGTTCTACCGACGTTAATAATAAGAAGAACAATTTGCGATTTTGCCACTTTCCGGTGTGGTACCTTGCCGGTGTCGTTGACGCTTATTAACGGTCCAGTTAGAATTGCCCTCGCTAGTGGACCGCAAATCTGTCTTCAGAAGTTCTTAACTCCACGATTTGGCCGAGATATAAGCGTTAGAAGCGTAATATATCCAACGGGGCGGCCATCTTGTTTTCGTGGCAAACCTAATATTAACGTCCTACAGACGTTAATAATAATGGAACTTAAGTTGGAGACTCAGGCCTTGACTGCCAAACCGAGAAGTTTTATTGACCTTCAATATTTTGGTTACAGTGGCTGAAATAACGGTCGGACATAGGACATTTTCCGACCATTTGTAGCACTTGTCCGTGCAAAACTCGATGTGTTCGGCCAAACTGTCCGAGCGACGGCAATACGTCTTTGTTTACGCTGGACGTCGACGAAGACTTGTCTGAGTACAGTAGTAGCAAATAAAAAGTTTACGTTCCGTATTCATATACAACGGTAGTTCTACGGTACGAATTTCACCGGTCACTATACCGTTCCGTTTTTACGCTTTTCGAGTTTCGTTTCGTAAAAAAGGATATTTATCGAACATTTACCGTTTCGTTTTGCGTTCAATAGTCAAGACAATTTACAAATAATAGCTAAATACAATCATTTTAACGCATAAATTCAACTTCGGCTTCCGTGAGCGAAAAGAACTACCGAAGCCTAAGCCAAGGTAAGCCACAGGTACGTTTAAATGTGTTGTTCATCGCTAAAAACAGACTAACGCATTTATCGCTAGAGACTAACGCTGTTTTCACTGGTGACGAACGCGTTTTGTGCTGGAGAGGAACTTGCTTAGCGCTGGAGAAGAACGCATTTAACGCTAGAAACGAACGAGTTTGATACTGGAGACGAACGTGCTGAAAACGAGTGCCCGTTATGTATATTGTACGTTCTCGCGAGCTAAAAGCATTTTAACTTCGTTTGTTATTGACAGTTTCCTACATCCACTTGTTACTCGTTAGTACAAGCTCGATGTATGGCATAATTGTACTGGAAGAAACTGTGTACACAACCCGCGGTTCCTTATAGGTTTCCTTCGCTTGAACAAGAACCTTGCGAATAAATATTCCCAAGTGTTCGTCAGGGAAACGGAGTTAGCGCTCGTATAAAAAGAGATGGCCCGGCCGGAAGTAATCCCAGGAACGCACAAATGGCGGCCAAATTCAAAATCTCGGCCGAAGAATTCAAAGTAGCTACGCGTGCTGGTCGTTAGGCTAGCTTTTCACTATGAATACTCGTAATAAACTTACTCTGCCTCCTACCTGCAACACGGGTACGAGTTTTGAGCACGTGTTTGACGATCGAGAACAGATACTTAGGTACTGAGAATAACAAAATCACATGCCTTCCTGTATTGCACCTTAAAACGATCCAAACGCGATAAGAGTAAGCCACAACTAAGTATTGCAAGTAGAATAATGAAACATGAATGCATACAAGTATACGACACTGTGCATGCTATTCATAGGTGATGGTGGAGTACACAAAAGTCCCCCCACAGGATTTTGTGTCGAAAACCCGCCAATTTTTCCATGACAACAAGCCTGCGAGTTCAGTGATAATGCTTGGGTGGATATATCCATAGGCTCCAGGGGTCCTTCACAGTCCACAGAGGCACCTGGTAAATAAGATACTGATTGCAAACGTGACAAGTGAATCCATCTAACAGGTTTGAATTCTGCAATCTTTGTAGAGACATTCCATCAACATCCACATGGCTATAGAGAGAGTGCGCAGGTGCCAGTTCTACGGGGCGAGAACCACTGCAGACACTGTTTATTTTCACCTTGTGTTAAGAGGGGCTTGTGGCCCACACCCTGCCAACAACCAAAAATGACACTGTTTGTACCGTCTATTCTGGAAGTTGTTGAAGGACTTGGGTGTGTGGGGTGACGAGGAGTATCTGCAACGAAAAGAAGGATGAACAGTTAGGGATGACAGACGTGAGATCATCCCCACATGCATAATCACAGTGAGTGACATTACTAACAGCAATTATGTCAAAAGCCAAGCCCTTTGGTCACTAACTACTGACTTGGCCTTGAATGTCATGGGCAACCTCTGTAACAAAACCTGAAGACCTACTCATATATGGAGACAGGCAAAATCTTGTTCACAGTGTATACTGAACACAAAACACCACAAACCTCACCTCTGGCTAGGACTTTGGGGCAACACAACCTTAGTACTTTCATACTCTCTTGCCTGAGCTGTGTTGTGCTGACGACGAGAAAGTGCGCTGATGCCAATTATTTTCTGATTGCTAGTAGAACACACAAAAATATGATGTATGTATACACCAAACCAATTCCACATTCTCTGAGACCTTCCAGACAGGCATGGCACAGTTGTGTGATAGGCATTGGAAGTGGAATCATGACGAGCATCTGTGATAACCCACTACAATTATACGGTAAAGTAAAAATGCTATATTGAAGAGTTGTCCAGCAACAATATATTTATATGGAAGTGTTATGTTTGTAGAGTACATTCACATTGTGTTGATCAGTGGTAAAACACGAAAAACTTGGCCCTCTTAAATACAATCATCATGGGACTTGCTTTAATCGACTGCACATGAAAAGGCACTTGCTATACTTCAAATTTGGCGCCATGGATGCTTGAGAAAGTACATGTAGTTAAACAGGAAACTCCATATATTGCGGACTGCATACTTAAACACAGATATTCCACCAGGGGACTCGAACGGCAAACCGTAGGCCTATTGCAGTACCGGTCGTTTTGCCTCGAAGGCTGTTGGACAACTGTTAGTTAGAGCCGGACCGCTTCGCGCCCGCAAGATGTTTCTCAGAGTCTTGTGCAGATGGGTCTATTGTACAACTAAGTTTAGACACACAATGAGCACTCTCCCGTTGATCGACGTTTCGGCCTTAACGGCCTTCTTCAGGATCGCGAGTGCTCCATGCATTAAATTATGTGTAATTTAATGCATGGAAATGTAATGTATAATTTAATGCATGGAGCACTCGCGATCCTGAAGAAGGCCGTTAAGGCCGAAATGTCGATTGACGGGAGAGTGCTCATTGTGTGTCTAAACTTAGTTGTACAATAGACCCATCTGCACAAGACTCTGAGAAACATCTTGCGGTCGCGAAGCGGTCCGGCTCTAACTAACAGTCATACTTAAACACAGGAATGTGTAACCAGTGATCAACTCAATGTGGACGTATACTATAGGATGTACACTTACCTCTCCTTGGGCAGGGTAATGTGGAAGGGCTTTCACCCCTTCAACAGTAGTCTGCATCAAAAGATCCACAGTCCTGTTGACAAGTTGTCTGTACCCATTTTGCTGGTACACTGTAAAGAGGCAATGAATCATGTAACTACACAGAAAAGTAGAAAAGTAGGTGAAAAATTATTCATACCTCGTCTAACATAAGCATCGCCTACACATCCCAGCCCACCGAACTGTGTCACTTTGGTATACTGAGATGGTAGCACACCAGCACAGGTGAAGGCATGGACCACCCTGTACACATTCTCAACAATGACGCTTGCATTACATAAAGGTGGAATTAATATCTTACTTTTGGTTGATCAAGTACTGTCTACCAAGGACACGAGAACTGACCCATGATGCCTTCTGACGCAGGCACTGACGACATTTGAAAAGGGCCCTCACAATATGTCCTTTCTATAGTTATTTAATTAAGTGTTATCATTGGTATATTGTTCAATACACATATACAATACCTGCAAAACAGAATCAGGTATCCAAGGACTTCTGCTCATGCCACAACTACAGGAAGATGAAAGCCCGGTCAGAAGATCCATGAAGCAGTGTCGTTCACTGATGAACAAGGCGTTGTTGTCATCAGGGGAAGCTTCCTCCATGTAGATGCCTGAAAGAAAATTAGGATACTAGACTTACCGTATGTTAATTCCAGGACACAGCGAATTGAAATAATCCATACCACTGTTTCGAAGGAAAGATTTAGTATACGCATCCGAGGTTGGGTCAGAGGTCGGCTGAGAAACCCTGTCTCCACAGCATCGAATAAAGCACACATAAACGAGTGATTATCCGTACACGGATTCCCTGCCTGTGAAAGAAGTTGCCGGACATGTTTTAACCTCTCGACGAGTCTCTCTTTGTCTTCCGTGGTTCCAAAATGGACGTCAAAAGTGTAGCGCACTCGTTTTCTTGCTGAAATCGAAGCCATTTTTTTCACTACACTGCAATAAAACGTGCAGTTGCTAACAACTTCCCCTAGTCATTTCCGGCCCTCCCTCTTTCGATAGCGTTCGACCGTTCGCATGTGTTGGACGTATGTGTATTATAACATGTACAGTAACAGTTAATAAAACGCTTCCTTGTCTTCGCCATTTTTCGTATTTCCCGCTCGCAATGACTTCCGGCCGGGCCTTTCCCTTTTATACTCCACCTCCTCGTTTGAGCAGCTTGTCTCCTTATATGAATATGGTTGAAAAGGTTGTGAATATAATTTTCCGTAATTACGTGATAATATCGTTCCCGCAAACCGTTGCACGGAATTGCTGCACGCTCCGCCTCCGTTCATCATGCGTTTTTAATGAGCACTGTTTACCGTACTACGATCGTTGTACGAATACGGAACGTAAACATTTTAACAATCAAAAACAGAGATTATTGCATGGATCTCAATGGCAGAACAAAACTAGACAATGGCAGAACAAATTCAGTTGTGCTCGGACAAACTGTCCAGACACTTTTACATATCAAGAAGTACGGTAGTACTTCTTAGTTAGGGATGGCCCAGGTTCAAAATGGCCGCCTGTACATAAAGTATAGGAGCAACTCCCCAAAAAACGAAGCAGAGGAGTGAAAAAAGGTTACAGACTACATCACTTTGCTATTCTATTGCTAAATCTACCCTAAAAACTCCGCTAACATTTAGCAAAGTCGAGAAAACCAAACTTGAAAAATTCGATTTTGTTCATTTTCGTTCTTCTTCTTTCTTCTTTCTTCTTTTTTCTTTCATCACGCATAACTCAAAAACTATACGGTGTGTGCAAATATTAAGGATACCAGACGATTGCTCTTCTAATGTAGATTATTCCTACATGTTTTGAGCTGTGTACGAGCTACGACTGGCGAGTTACGGCCTAAAAACTGTCTCAAACACGCTTCGCGTTCTCCTTCGTACGCTTCTTAGCTTTTCACGCAATAATTGTGTGGGCATGGCACGTATGGTCAGGCCACACCTGGACAACTGAACGCGTGCGTTACATGCAGGCGAGGTTACAAGCAGCGACGAGTTTGCTAAGAACTAACTTACTGTGTGTAAGTAGAAGTTCGTTTATCGTTTTCTCTATCAACTTGGTCTACTTGAAGACCGTTTAATCTAGCGGAGATTGCTATTGCGTATGTATAACTTGTGGATGTAGCGTATACTCGGAGGTGAGTACGAGAGCGTGATACTGCCGTTTTCGGAGGTGAGTATATACTTGTGAGTAGCAATCATCTCGGCCTAAGGTCTGTATGGAAGTCGCTGGTAGCTAGCTGTGTGTGTGTGTGTGGCTTAAGTTCGAACGCGTGTTTTCAACGCGTTCGTCTCCAGCGCGAAACGGGTTCGTCTCCAGTTCGATAACGCGTTCGTCTTCTAATTAGAAATTGGTTTAGAAACCCTCGAAAAAAGAACAGAAACTAGGGGAAAAAAAGTTTCTGTAAAACTTGATTCCAAGTTAGGGAAGGAGCTGAAAAAAGTACAGAAACATGGCAGAGATGAAAGAACGCAAGAAGACTACCCTACATCTGGTGTGTATTTTTGCAGATGTAGGGTAGTCTTCTTGCGTTCTTTCATCTCTGCCTTGTTTCTGTACTTTTTTCAGCTCCTTCCCTAACTTGAAATCAAGTTTTACAGAAACTTTTTTTCCCTAGTTTATTTCGGCCACTGTGGTTATATGGAGTTTCTTACTCTAGGTTAACATGTGTACTTACTACTAAATGTAGGAGGTTTAGAATACATTGTACTGCTGTTTGCACCTTGTGAGCGTGCGTTACGTGACCTTTGTGCCACTTTCTGAACGACAAATCTCATCACCAAGCACCAGTTTGCGTTGTGTCGCAAGATAGACTTGAGTTCTGTTTCATACAAAGCGATGCGTATACGATTTTCCAATTAAAGCATCATTAAGGAGTCAGGGTTTTACCAACTAGTGAGCGAGGTTTTGCAAAATTTATTCTAGAATCTCACCTATACAAAATCTGCATAAGACACTGGTTTGGTGCTTTTTTCCGGTCCATCCCTACTTGAAATGAAGTTTTGCAGAAGATTTTTCCCTTAGTTATTATGTAACATGAACAAAAATATTTTAGTCTATGGTGAATTAAATGTTTGCTAAGCAGTGAGAGCAAGACTTTCATGGAAAGAGGCAAACACTGGCAATTGTCAACACATTCACACAAACTACTCCCAAAACAGGGGATGCTTACGTGTATATACATGTAGCCATACACATCGTGAAAAAGTTAAGTACAAATGGCATTCACCTTTGAAGGCAAGGTGGGTTTATTTATATTGAGTTGATCTACATCGGTGATGAATGCTTACTAACACTTAGAACCGACTCTTGCTAATGTGTGTGACACTTGCTAATGTTTACTATGCTTACTCGGCTTTGACACTTGCTAATGCTTTTACTGTGCGTAAAGAGGAACAGCATATGATTCATGTGCCAAAATGCTACATTCATTTCTCGCTAAATAAAAAAGTACTTTGTGTGTACATGAAGTAATAGTTTTCGCTCTGTACTGTAAATCATTTAAGAAGTGTTATGTAATCATTTTCTAACTATCTATCTTCATTTGTAAAGCATCCTGTCAAATAGAATACGAAATAAACTTATTTTCAGTCTATCAAGGAGTACAGTAGTACTTGGGATGGGTCAGGTTCAAAATGGCCGCCTGTACATAAGGTATAGGAGCAACTCCCAAAAATGAAGCAGAGGAGTGAAAAAAAGTTTACAGACTACATCACTTTGCTATTTTATTGCTAAATCTACTCTAAAAACTCCGTTAACCCTTAGCAAAGTCGAGAAAACCAAATATGAAAATTTCAATTTTGTTCATCTTCTTTCTTCTTCTTTCTTCTTATTCTTTCTTCTTCTTTCTTCTTTTCCATCAGGCATAACTCAAAAACTATATAGTGCATGCCAATATTAAGCATACCAAACAATTTCTCTGCTAATAAAGATTATTCCTACTTGTTTTGAGCTGTGTACAAGCTACGACTGGTGAGTTATGGCCTAAAAACTGTCTCAAACACACTTCGCGTTCTCCTTCATACGCTTAGCTTTTCAAGCAATAATTTTCTGGCCATGGCACATATGGTCAGGCCACACTCGGACTACTGAACGCGTGCGTTCCATGCAGGCGAGGTTACAGGAAGCGACGAGTTTGCTAAGAACTAACCGTGTGTAAGTATAAGTTCCTTTATCGTTTTCTCTACCAACTTGATCTACTTGAAGACCGTTTAGTCTAGCAGAAAACGCTATTGTGTGTATATAACTTGTGGATGTAACGTATACTCAGAGGCGAGTACGAGAGCGTGATACCGCCCATTTTCAGAGGTGAGTACTTGTGAGTAGCAATCATCTCGACCTAAGGTCTGTTTGAAAGTCGCTGGTAGCTAGCTGTGTGTGTGGCTTAATTTCGAACGCTCGTTTTCAACCCGTTCGTCTCCAGCACTAAAGTTTTCATTTCCAGCGCCAAACGTGTTCGTCTCCTGCTCAATAACGAGTTCGTCTTCTAATTAGAAATTGGTTTAGAAACCCCGGAAAAAAGGACAGAAACTAGGGGAAAAGTTTTTATAAAACTTGATTCAAGTAGGGATGGAGCTGAAAAAGGTACACAAACAAGGCAGAGATGAAAGAACACAAGAGGACTACCCTACATCTGCTGTGTATTTTTACAGATGTAGGGTACATGTAGCCTTCTTGCGTTCTTTCATCTCTGCCTTGTTTCTGTACTTTTTTCAGCTCCATCCCTACTTGACATCAAGTTTTATAAAAACTTTTTTCCCCTAGTAAGATTACTATTTAAGAAACAGAACATTAATTTTACATATGTCTTTTTGAGTTACAATGTACGTGTGCAAGAACATACATGTAGGCTTACATGTAGGAATGATTGCAATCATGGAGGCCATGTGGACACTTTGTGTATGCCGAATTTTAAGTATCATTAGTATTCAATTTAGCATCTCTTGCAGCCTCTTCGATAGTGATGTCTTTGCCTGCAAATTTATTGGTAATTGCTCACAAGTTGAGAACAATAAGCAAGCAAGTTTTGAGGAAAAAGGTATATAAGTTTCCCATGCAGGCCAACAATTCACTAGCCTTAGTTGCATAGTCATTGTGTCCTTGCTAAATTTCTTCCAATGCCATCTGCGAAAGATCACATGTTCTAGTGACACCCAGTATGAACAAATTTAGATAGTGTTCTAAGAAATGGACATAAAGTGCCTTACTTGCTTCCAACTGTTTGACCAATCCCTGCATGCGATTCCTGATGCCAACCATGGTAGAAGCACCATCGAATCATTGGCCTTGACATTGGTAAAGTAGGAGACCGCATCTTATGATGTTGTCCTCGATTGCTGAAAAATGTAGTTGCATTTTTTTCATGATTTTGTAAAACAATTATTCACCCAATGAATGGAAAGCGACAGTTGCTCATGATGTGAGGTATCTCTAGCTTCATCATCAAGTATTGAAAACCATAAGGAGGTTCTAGTCTCAGCAAGGAGTTGTCGAAGTGCAGATTGGCCTATTATCTTGATTAACTCGTATACCTCAGGAGATATGTACTCCTTTTTACAAAAACACATTGTCATATCGGGCAGTCTTGAGCATTAAGTAGTACACACATGCAGATCTCCTTCAAAGCATACTTTACATGTATTTTGATTATGCTCACGAAGTGACATCCCTTGTCGAACAAGGTCCTTTATGCAAGAGAGGAGCTTCATCGACATCTATCTTTTATGGCTTTGATTAGATTCAAGCTGACAACTGAGTATGACATCCACTCCTGTTGCTGCAGATTGGGTAGCTGCTAATTTCAACACGACCACTTTAGGCCTAGCACTACCCTTTTGATCACAAAAGCTTTCCAGAGCATTGTTTAGGTTCCTAAAACCATTATCTACAAATGCAGATTTATAATGCTTTGGGGCGATCAATAAACCTCGAGATTTAGCACTGTGGAAAACACTACACTGCATTTTATTGGTAGCAGAACAAACACTTATCTGAGGAAAGCTCTTGTATTAACTTGGTTGAATACAATAGTGATCATAGAAAAGTTCCTGTTCCGTTTCCGTTGAACACTTGCCATTTACGTAGAATTTCTGTCACAACTTCATTGCACTTACATTGCAATGTGTTTGCATCGCTGGTGAGTTGTATTTTCCATTTGTGTTGCAATTGCGTTGGATATCCAATATGTTTACAGGTACGTTGGCTTTCCTTTGCGTATGCGTCTTACTGCATTTTCAATTAAAAACCTTGCTACTTAAGTACGATTGGTTCTCAATTAATATTGCAGTTCACCTGATCCAGGCATATGTGGTGCCGAGTAGCTATCCGTCCTTAACCTTTGAGATCGTTTTTGACAACTACTCTAAGCAGCGAATTTTGGTTTGGTTCTTCCAGGGTTACATAGCGCCCACCATACGCAGGCATCTGGAGGATGAGGTGATCTGGGATAGTAGAAGGAGAGTTTTGAAGTTTTTGAAGCTTGACTTATTTATGGGGTTGATTAGTAGACAACCGGGGAAAGGCAGGAAGACAAAATTGAGGATGAATTGAAGGAGATTGTGGATGATCAAATGGCCTTAGATGATGAGACAACAGTGACACAACTGCATGTGATATTAGTTAGCTTGGAGTACAATCTAAGCCTGCGTATTGTCCTTTGCCACTGGGTTGAACCTATTGAGGCAGCTCATACTGCCAACTTATTAAAGAAGTGAACAAACCTAAGCGACTCAACTGGGCCTGAAAGCACAAGGACGATGACTTCACCAATGTGGTTTATAAGGACGAGTCCTCTATACAGTAAGAAGGCCATTGTCAATTTTGTTGCAATAAACTGGGAGAGCTTGCAAAGAGTTAACCAAGTTTAGCCATGTAAAACATGCAATAACTACATCTTCATGTGTAATTGTTTTGTATGCAGTAGTAGGGTTGCGTACAGGGGGGAGACCTGGGCTTCCCCCCCCCCACCCCCACCCCCCACGATTTTCCATTAAAAATTGTAGTACATGGAGAACAGTATAGAAATTTGTATAGTAAAGCCCCAACATGTACCTGACCTGGATTATTCTGTAATGTTCTATAACCTAGTCCCATAATGTGGCTGTCCTGGATTACTGTAGAACTTGATTAAAGCTACGTTTACATGTACGTAAAGGCTCGGGATGGAAACGTGACCATCAAGGGACACAACGTTTACACCGGGCACGCTTACGGAATGGGCTTGGCAGACACGAGTCACCATGGCTTGCCTTCGAAGCCGGGTCGCACACGGGATGGGCACGGGACCGCCCCAGGTTGTTCACGTGTAAACGGAAGGGCACTTGTCAGGAGAAATGGAAGACGACAGAGAAACCTTTTTGCTTTCGTGATGGCTTTCCAGTAAACAAGAAGAAGAATACACCGTCCGATACCACGAAAGGGAACCTGCCTTACCTTATTAATGATGGGTGTTACCACCGTGTGCAAAGAATATTACAAAATTTCAACTAGTCATGTAAACGCAATTGTGTGCCCGTCATGCGACAGCTGACACTCGTTGGCCACGTGCCCACCTGTCCCGTGCCTCGTGTAAATGTAGCTTAAAAACCTTTTCTTAACTTAAAATTCATGTGGATGTGGTACTTTGAAATTTGTAATCATACCTCCAGAATTCCCCAGGTTCAATTTCAGGCATTCATATAAAAAAATTTTGGGAGGGTAGCATGCCCCACACCCCCACCCCTAGTGAGAGCATTCTTACATATGTCCTCTACATTGACATTTTTATTCAAGTTCCCCAACCCCCCCCCCCCTAGGAATATAGATGTGGTACTTTGAATGGTGTAAAAATATCTCCAGAATTCCCCCGATTCAATCTCAGACGATTCATATTTTTAATTTGTTATTTATGGCAAGCATGCCTCCATGCTTACTTCAGGTAAAAATCTTTAAACAGACATGCAGTCATGCAGTTATACTGTGCCGGAGTCAGCAAATTGTAATTTGTAAGTCCAAGCGTATATATATATATATATAAATACATGTACATTCATGTACATACATATATATTAGACGTAACCCGTTCACAAATGGGTTGCTTGATAGTAGGCAAGATTTTACTTGCCCAGGGTAACTGGAAGTGTCATGGGTTTCGCAGTGATCAAGGTAGGGTTTAGCCTGCCCAGGGTAACTGGAGGAGTAACAGGGATACACGTCTGTCAATGCATTACCTGTAAGAAAATTCCAAAGCCTTTCTCTCTCTCAAACTACAGTACACGTCGAATCAGCTTGTGAGCATTTTGAGAGACTCGCTGGGAGAAGTTCTCCATGTTGGTAAAATAAAGTGTACACGGTGCCATGACGTCTCGTTTCTGAACTCTCAAGGGATAAACACACACACAACAAAGATAGATATACTCATGAACGGGAGAGTTGGCAGCTAGCCTAAGCCAGTTGCCGAACAGGACGTTTACAGTTTGGTAGCCCAAGCCCGTTCACAAAGTGAACATTGCAACTTTGTGCATCGAACAGTGGTGAGCTAGCCACAGCCCATTCATGAATTCCACAGCTACCACCCAGTTTCAGTCAAGCTTCCCATGCCGCCAAGACACATGTCTTCCTAGCTGCTCCCCTGTTAAAGGTGGAAAGCTCAAAGTAAGCTTCTCCCGTGGGCTTGTTGTATGACCTGAACTGTTGGTGACCTCTCCCAGTAAGATGACCTGTCACGTAATGTTTGGTCCCCGAAATGTTTGGTTCCCCATCTCTATAACGACACGTATGAATTCCATATAAAATATATTACAATGTATAGAAATACTACTACCATACTGTAGCACTAACCTATACCCTAAAATCCTTTTAAGGAAGATTATTACCCTAAAAAGAAGAGTACAGCCCTGATTAGAAGTGGAAGAAGCATGATTCCTGCAGCACTGCTGGAGTATGTGGGACCGATTAAGTTAGACCATTTATTCCTCGACAGACCAGTTTCTTAAGTGTTGCACCATTGTAACATGAAGGGTGTGGTTTCACGTGCTACCTATTAAGAAGTTCAAAAGGCCTTTTCTCTCAAACCACATTTCCCTTTTCACTTCAAAATATTTTACTGCAGAAAGACCGTAAAGTTTGAAAACGTTCTGTAGCTTTTAGAAAAATAACTGTATAGACCTTATGCCTCAGTGGGCGTGACAGCAATTATTTGCACGTGACGGTCATGTGAAAATATTGTGTAGGGCAAAAAGCAGAACCGAAAGATAGGCGATCTAGTTGTTGTGCGATAGGCTCGCCGATAGGTTACACCAACCGTTACAACAAAGAGCAAGGCATCAAGCCCTATCGTTTACCAATTAACCCACAGTGAAGAAACTGTGGATTCAGGCTCTGAAGCAACAGAATTGGCAACCAAACGTTCATTCCCGAATGTGTACTGCTCATTTTATTTCAGGTGAGTGATGTATCTAGTGGTTAGATAATTTGTGCATACGAAAGATGATAGTAGTAGACTGGAAAGTGTCATATTTATCTTCACTCGGTTTATATATATAGGCAAAACATCCGCTGTCCTTGACAACTCTGTACCTACCGTGTTTACGTTTCGACAAGATGAAGATAGTGTTCATCAGAAGTTAGCTCGGTACGAGAGACTTAAAAAAGGAGGAGTATATCCCAGCCAAACTGTGAAAGCTAGCCAGGGTTTTCAGACAACAAAGGTTCTGCTAGTGAAGAGCCTAATGTGTGCAGCAGAGGAGTGAAGGCTTATACCATTAGTAGAGCTGATGAAAGTGATTCGTGTCAGTCACAAGTTGAGGACAGATCTGTGAACTCCAGTGAAAGGTTTGGGTCAGAGTAGGATGATGGAACTAACAAGGAAGTACTTAATCTCAATCGGCAAAACCTTGAACTTAATGACATGATGATGATCAAGCCAGTTTTTACACAGGACTCCCCTCGTATACATGCCGTGTTTGTTTCACTCCTAAGATTCTTCTCAAGATTAGTACCAAACAAGCCGGTTGCTTTTGGGTTGAAAGCAAATGAACAGTTTTTGCTTGTTCTGGTGAAGTTGAAGCAGGCTGTCCAGAATCAAGATCTTGCTGACCGGTTTGCATTCACATCACCGAAGTGTTGAAGGTGTTCCACCTCTGGAAAGATGTCATGTTCAACGTAGTGACTGATTTGATATTTTTGCTAGACCATAGCCTAATTAGAAAAATCTACCCAAATGTTTCAAGGGTAAATACAGCACACTACTTGCATCATCGACTGTTCAGAAGTGCTCACGGAACGACCAATTTCTCGTTTGGCTTGAAGTCAGACTTAATGTAACTATAAAGACCATGATACTGTGAAATTCCTATAGTTACAGTCAGTCTCACAGGTGTGGTGATATTTGTGTCCAAGTGCTGGGGTGGCTGTGCTTTGGACAAATAATGTGTTTGGACAAATACATTGTTGAATGTATTACGTTCATGTACATGTATTGTGTGAGAAAAATATTTTGTTGAAGGTACTACGTTTATCTACTCAACAGAATATTGGTATTCTTAGTTACAATATAGTAATCAAACTCTACCATATTACAAAGTAGATTCCTCAGCCATTCACAGCAGGGGGACTTGGGTTTTTGCTGATTGAGGTTTGACTTAGCTGATGATCTTGCAGTTCATGGCACATTACTTGTCAAATCCCAATTTACAAAAGGAAAGTAACAACTCCCCCCAGAAAGAAGTAAAGACAGCCAGGACTTTATCAAATGTGTAAATACAAGTGGAACTTGCTATTGGAAGATTGAAACGTTACAAAATTCTACACTCAACATTACTATTGTCATTTTTGCTGCCATTTCCAATCTTCACCCCCTGCCTGTGTAAAGTGTACACGGCTAAGGTTCATTAATGGAGTATATTCAACATTAACACTTCATCCATGAATACAGTGAAGTTTTGTTGGAAGCTGACAGTTAACTTCACACTGTAGATAAAACCATGACCCTTCTGGATGGGATTGACCCTCTTGCTTTCAGAAAAACAAGTGGCCTAGACTCACACTCGTAACAATAAACTGTGCGTATGTGTCCATTGTAGAAGTAGTTGTAGGCCTCCAATGATTTATACGCCTTGTGTGTGTTATTGGCAAAAGACCCTTCGTATCAATGAAATACACATATAAATCGCCAAAAGCAACGTTGGGCCACTTTGACTCCTTATCCACGTACCGTATTTCCTCTAATAAAAGCCCGGGCGTTTATTTATTTCAAAGTGCTTTTTGCCCGGCGTTTATTGGAAGCGGGCGTTTATTAGAGACCAGGCGTTTAATGATTATTGTGAAAGGCGGTGCCGGGCGATCACATGGCGACTTATGAGAAATCTAGCGTAGTGAAAGGCCACCATATCTATAAGTTCGTCTGGACGCCAGTTATCGGTGAGGAACTACAGACCAAGCTTGAGCAGAACAACGAGCACGACAGACACGCTGTTGCAGTAATGCGGGACGATCAAATAGTTGGTCACTTGCCCAGATCGATTTCTCGTGTTTCAAGGTTTTTTTAAAGTCGTGGCGGTGTTATTGTCTGCAGAGTTACAGGAAAGCGGAGACATGGTGATGGCTTAGAAGTTCCCTGTGTATATGTCTATCATGGCTTGCCTAAGGTAGTCAAGAAACTACAGCAACTACTCATAGACTGTTAGTGATAAAATTATTATGATATGATGAATAAATACCACGACTTGATAAAATGTGATGAATATATACCTGTGTAATGATATGATGAATAAATACCATGACTTGATAAAATGTGATGGATATATACCTATGTGTACCAGGATGATGATAATGAAAGAATATGCTACTGCTCTTCAGAGGAATCACCTGTGCTATCAACATCACTGTCATTCTCGTTGATAGCTTCATTGTTCTCATTCTCAGCTTCATCTTCATCGGAAGCAAATGGATCATCATCAGCATCGATAGGTGTTTCTCTAGCCTTTTCAGTTTCTTCACGGAGCAAGGTCCTTCCAGCTGCACACGGTTGGTCTAGTTTAAAGCAGTCAATCTTGTCATCATCAGTGCCTTCTATTGAAGTGGTGATTGCACAGGAAACAAATGATTCCTTCACCATGTCAGTGGAAACAGCTGCCCAACTTTGCTTCACCCACTCACAAAGTAAGGTACGAGCAGGTGCCTTCATGTTCCCACCTCTGGTGTACTCGTGCTGACTCGGATCAGAAAGCCAATCATCATACAGCTGATGCATGTGGCTGTTGAAGGATGCATTCCAGACGACATCAGCCGCTTGAATAAACTTAGTGCAACCTCCAAGAACAATACAAGTGTCGATGCGCAGGCGTGTAGCTTCTGCTCGTGTAGCCTCACTTGTGTGACAACGATATGCATACCAAACTAGGAGTTGTCTTCTAAAGCTCAGTTGACCAATGACAGTGCGCAGGTAGTCATTTGTGAGTGTATCATTCATCCGACCGTTCATGCTAAATCGGACAACGACTCCATCTATCTTCTGCAGCATTTTCATGAGGCGAGTGCCTTTGCCTTTAAGCACTATATAAGGCTTCAACTTGACACCATCGGCTCTTGCTGTTAAGATCACTGTGTAGTGATCTTTCTCATGGCCTGATGTCTTGAGAGATACTGACCGTGCACCAGTTGTGTGGATTGTCGTATCTGATGGCATGTCCATCCAACAAGCTGTTTCATCCATCGCAAATATACAGCTTTGGGGAAAGTCACGGCGTCTTTGGATGCTGCGAAGGTGTGTAATAAAGCTCACTAGCTTTGGTATACAGTCAGAGGGTGCACTCTGGCACACTGTTGTCTTGCGTCTTAGCGAGAGCCCGTTACGCTTTATAAATTTCTCCAGCCATCCTCGGCTTGCTTTGAAACCCTCTTCGCTTGAGAAGACCTTGGCTTGTACTTGCAGCATTCGCCGTGATACGCGAAGATTCTGCTCACGCATCACTAAAACCCAGTTCAATAGCGTCTCTTCCATGTCTTCATCTTTTACCTTTCGTCCAGCTCCACCGAGTCTTTTTCGTGTACAGATACTCGAACCCCTTTGTTTCTTCAACTCTAACAAATCGTCTTTCTGCTTGCACCACTCGCGAATTCTCTTTGGGTCAACTTTGAACTGCCTTGCAGCTGACTCCTTTGACACCTTCTCAGCTATCTCCACTGCCTTTAGCTTTGTGGTAACCGAGTATGAGCAGCGCTTTGCCGCCATGATTATTGTTCCACGAGGCTTTCGGCCACGCCCGCTATAATTAACCCGGCGTTTATTGGAGACCCGGCGGTTATTTATGCAAAACTACTCACACACCCGACGTTTATTAGAGGCCAGGAGTTTATTAGACCCCGGCTTTTATTAGAGGAAATACGGTACTGATCTTCGCTTATACAGTACGGATCAGGTAGAACCTCGTCGTCGAAAGTCAGCTTCTCCTACTATCGCTTCCGCGCTGCATAATCTAAGAACAAACAAAGGTAGATTCCATTCCTCTGTATACGCTACATGATTCTTTTTCCCTACACACGCAAAGAGGTGTGTGTTAGTATCATGTGACTTCCTGTGTAACGCCTACTGAGGCAAATGGTCTATAGAGAAGTGTGCATTAGTTACGGTGTATGCGATAAATTAACTACAACCCTTAGTGAGTGCAACATTGAATTTGACCGTATCTTCCAAAGGGCACTAATGAAAGAAACAGTGTCAACAACTTGACCATACCAGGTACCCAACCACTCACAGGAGTTGTTTGATATTATCATACCTCCCGTGGATAAACCGCCAAGTTAAGCAAGGCTTAATTGCACCCCACAATGGCAGTAAAGCAGAGACCTGTGAACCAACAAGGGACCATGGTAGCTCCAACTGAACTACATGTGCCAAATTTTTATGACATACATGTAGTTGTTCATGTCCTAAACATTACTATTGTAGTATTCCGAAGAAAATAAGTTTTAGATGATCCTGACCATCTGAAATATTTCACCACCAAAAATTTCCCGAATTGTGGTAAATGTCTTTCTTTATATCAGAAGTGGTATATGTAGCATGCATGTGCTTGCTACATGTATAACTTCTGTGGTATTGCATACATGTACATGGATGTAGTACATATACATACATACATACATTCATCCATCCATCCATCCATTCATCCATTCATAAATAAATACATACACACACACATACATACATACATGTACATACGTACATACATACATATTTGTACATACACACATCTGTATGGATATACACACATACATGTACATACATGCATACATACATACATACATACATACATACCTGCATGCATATACATGTACATACGTACGTACATACATGTGCATACATACATACATACACACACACACAAACATACATGTACACCTGTACATTTATACATACTTACAAACACACACATGTACATGTACATATGTACATACATACCTATACACATTTAGTTGATAGTAGAAAATTACTCCGAGTGGCTGTTCATTTCACTGTGTGTCATCCATTTTCAGTGTGTGTGAATGAGGAAGAAGAAGCCTCTTTGCAAAGCCCAAGTGCAAAATCAATGGGTGATGCTTCGCTTTTGTCAGTGGCAAGTCAGTCCTTGGAGACCCAAACTGACAATGGTATGTGGAGAAAATGTTTGTGACAGGTCCACATTCACGTACATGTAAATGTGGATAACCTTTTTCCGTGTTTGTGAAGCCAGTCATGAGGACTTTGGTCATACTTGCTCAACTACTGTAGACTAAGAAATTTTCTTTGGATACAAAGTTTCGTTGGTAACTTGACCCATGAAAATTAAGCACAAAAGTTTGTTTTGACCAATAGTCAGATCAATGAAAATAGCCATTTGAGGAGAAGTGAAGAGCAGGTGAATGTGGCGCTGTTATGGTACCTTGGACTAATTGGTACCCAGCGACCAATTGATGGTCTGCCAGACCCTAAAGGCCTGCTCTCCTCCAAAGTACTGTCAGCACACTTCAGCAGAGCAATTTTGTGACTGTTCAGCGGCTGTCTCTCAAGCAAAGTGGCATTGGGTTTGTACACGTGCAGTGCTGCTGCAACTGCATGCTGCTTGCCATAGTGCCTTGGTGAACATGGCATCCATGCACACACGCACAGCTTCTTCTCGTGCTCTGTGACCATGTCTCCAAGTTTGTGCTGTCAGTTATATGTGGTATCAAATTTTCATAGGAGACAAATTTATGCAGGTAGCTTGACCCACGAAAAATAAACATAATGAGAATTTGACACACTAAATATTTTTACTGCAAATTTTTTCATATCAGTGCAACCTCAATTATCCCAACTCACAAGGGATCAGGTAAAAACATTTGGATGATCGAGAGTTTGGATGATCGAGGTTGCTTATTAATATATGCGTTTATGCAAGGACGAGGCAAAGTGTTCAGATAATTGAGTGTTCGGATAATTGAGGTTTCTCTTGTATATGGTTCATAGGAGATTGAAAGTCTAGGGCTTTCAAACTCAAATAATGAGCTCAGTTGAGCTCCAAAGCTCTAGACATTCTACCTCCTGTATACTGTAGATTATTGACTACAGGAGCTTATGAGCCCCGCAAAGCGGGGCGAAGGAGCGAGCGTGTAACTCCCCATAGGCGTGTAGGAACATGTAGTGGTCCCTAACACGTCCCGTCCATGACCATAAATGGAGAGTTGTAAATGAGGTGTTGGTGCAAGTCAAGTAGGTGACTAAGTAGCTGCCTAATTCGATGCAGTACGTGTGACTAGCGGCAACGTATTCTCGATCTCGAAAGGCAGGCGGGTAAACGGAAAGAGCATAGGAAAGTTCGCTTACTCACCAAGCGTGAGCGAAGCTATATACTGGAGAGACTTCGTAGCGCTGACATTAGCATTTACATGTCTTTTGTTAAAAAGCACATGGAGGAAAACGAGGCAGTCCAGTTTTCATTCTACGCTGCTGCTAGCATCCATCCTCGTAGCGAATTTAACGTAGCGGCTACCGTATAGCGAATTTAACGTAGCGGCTACCGTATAGCGAATTTAACGTAGCAGCTACCGTAGCGAATTTAACGTAGCGACTACCGTAGCGGATTTAACGTAGCATCAGCCGTAACCGCGTGCTCAGTTGCAACTACAGTACTGAGCTAGCAAAGCAATACTTGTTTTGTTATTGCAAGGCTTCTACACTGAATACAATTAACATCAATTAGCAGCCTCTTAGCAGTGTCTGGAGCCGCCCACAAGGTATACCCAAATATGGTCATGTTTGTGCCAAAGGGGACCACTACGTGTTCCTACTAGTTAGATGCTCCTTAGGCTTATGTACTCCTGGTGACTATGACTAAAGTTTGCGATAGACAGTGTCCAGGTGAAATGTGTGCTATATTTTGTGAAGTTGGAGTTGACATGGATTACAGTGTGTGTTAATTGTTCAAGTGATGATGGAATTTTTGTTTGCTGTACATGTATGTACATGTGGAAGGTTTGGATGTAATGCCGGTGTCATGTTGAGATGTGTCCCCCCTTGGTGTATACATGTATAATATTTGTCTACGCTGTATAGTTTTCAAGCTATGCATGATTGAGAAAAATGAACCTAAATTGAAATTTTCACATTTGGCTTTTGCTCTTCAAATTCAAGAAAGGGTAGAGTAGAACTTACAGGATGGATTCTGCAATTGATTAGGCCACTAAAGAAAAATTCTTAGTTTATTAGGCCAGAGCGCATGGTTTTTGGAGAAGTCAGTTCTTTTTTGCTCATTAATTATACACGTCGTTCTTGCATTCGTTAATTATGCATGTTCACGCATGCCACATGCCATGTGGGAAACGCAGTCGTGTGTCACGAAATGCTGCTATGTACGAAGATATTCGTTAGGAAAGGCTCGAAGACTACAGTAGCTAAATAATGGAGAGTAGTGAACGTCCCAGATGAAGACCGTAGATGCAAAGCCCTATTAGTTTTCATGCTCATAAAAGAAAGTAGGTTTGGTCAACTGATGGGCACGCCCACAAAATAAAACAGCGTCCAGCATCAATTGTTCTAAAACAAAGCCTGAGAAACTAAGAATTTTTTTCGTGGCCTTAACAAGGGGATGTTGTGATCGTAGTCTGTAAGGTTTTTACATTCGTCTGCTTTGTTTTTCCTGGAGGTGAAACTTGCATCAATCGACTTCTCTCATTGAGTCACAAAACACTCGAGAAGTTCACAGTTGCAAATACTGTATAACCAACTTATCACTTGTTCCACATACCACAAATAGTATTTACTGTATAAGGTAATTAGGGAAAATTTTATTAGTAAGTAAATTTTTGGTGTCACTTGAGACTACAACGCCAAAAACTCCAAAAAATAGCGTTAAAATTTTGCACACATTTTACACTAAAATTTCCCAAGTTATGGTATTTCTATCTTCATGGATGCTTTTTGTTTATGTTTTGTACTCCACCCCAGGCTCTTTGATTTAAGGGAACTTTTGCTATGAGGTACAATGTAGAGACCTGCATTCTCGCCTGATGAAGTGTTTGGACAAGCGTTCCAGGTGTGGAAGGAGAATGGTTTGCCCTCAGCCCCTTTCACTGGGTCAGGTTTGGTGCAAGTTCTCCGGAGTAACTTAGTCAGAGAAAGCAAGCTGGCGGCTCAGCTATTGCAAGCTCACTCCATTCCTGAAGGTAAACAATGGCATGTTATAAGAGCTTTGCTTACGTTCTCTTTTCATCCTGTTAGCATGTGACAGTAAAGCATAGTCACTGTTTCTTGACAACAACTCTCATTGGCTAAGATGAGTTTTTGATGAGTTATAATGCACAAATGTAGGTGGTGTAATGGAAAGCTTTTCATACACAACTATATACCGTAATTCACATTTTTTTCGTTTGCAGAATATTTGTGTTATAATACATTGTGTCAAAACATTTTCGATTTGTAAACTTCCAACGATAATGTTTTATGATGAATAAGCAGATACACATATGATGTGATGTGCATTATTTAGAACTTGGTTACTTTTTTGAGAAAGAATTGTTGAAAAATTTAGCTGTTTTATTTTTGTCTGACAATATTTGACACCGAAAAATGTGGACTGCGGTAGTTGAAGAGACTCAAAACAGTATCTGCTGGTCAATGTGATCATGGTAGTTACATGTACATGAAAGGCCAAGTGTAAACTGTATTCCATTTGTGTGTACCATATTCCATCCATGTATGTACGTGTATATAGCACCAAAGAGTGTGTTACTGGTAGTTGTAATTGTTCAACGGGATTTTTGAAAGATTCTCATGCCTTCTATTGCTGTGAATAGTTTGAATCTGATGGTTTTTTTTTTACCTAACGTTTCTCCTCTATCTCTCTCTCCCTCCCTGTCTTTCTCCCTTCCTCCCTCCTTCCCCATCCCTCTCTCCCCCTTCCCCATCTTTCCCTCCCTATCTTACCTGCTCTCTCTTTCTCCTTCCATCTCTCTGCTCTGCTTCCTCATTTAATTTTCTCATTTGACAGAATGCCCAAAGCCA
>CAWUPZ010000088.1:0-12683 GCA_963924555.1 Crambe crambe
ATGATGAGCTTATAGACTGGGTTTTTTGTGCTGACATGGAGGATACTGCAAGTGTGGAGGATGATGATGAAGTTGTAGCTTAGAGGATATGCAATGACTCTTTATTTACGATTACATGTAACGTCAGTAAACCGTGCATCTTTTCGCCGCCAGGAAATCATTTTGTAACAATGACACACATACCAATTTTGGTACATTAAATGTTTATATACTTACCAAACACATATCCAGTGAACAGCTTGTTCTTCCAATCCACTGCGAAGTTACTGTTGCTTTTATCACCCTAACACGGAATCTGCGTTTCGATACTGGTCGGGTTACCTCGACTTTGCTCCCGGAAACTCTCTAGCTGCGCTCCTTAATTTACCCCTCATTCTACGCAACGGAGGACTGGCACCTCACAGGAGCCTTTGACTACATGCCTTCTCCTACTAAAAGTTTCTTGTGCGCCTATTCTTCTCTCCACTTCGTCTTCTCCACATTCCCCGCCATTATGCCGGAAACATGACGTCACGTTGCAAATAAAATTACCGTTGGCGATCCGACTGTTACCTTATTAGGGTTGTTTTTGCTCATACTGGTTTTGACCTTTGCGTGAATATTTAAGTGACTGCAAAAAGCCTGTCAGAGTCGAGTGGTTCTTTCAGTTAGTCTATGGAGTGCCTGTTGCTACTATTGCCTTGGTCTATACATGCTGAGTATATAAATCAAACGCGTGCTAGTAACGGAATTGTTATCGAGGTGGTGGATTGAAGACACCACAAAGGTGCAAGCACGTTGTCGCGAAGGTGTGAAGATCGCTTTACGTAGTTCAAGCACGTTCTCTCGAAGGTCTGAAGATCGTTCTTTGTAACTCGCTCGATGGAGAATTTTACATCACAGCCCAAAAAGCGGCGGCTTTCGTTATCATTGTCGAAAAAACGCTTTGCCAGCTAGACTTTGCTGGACTTTAAAAGACCTTGTATTGATGTAATTTGTGACAGTGGGTATATCAAACATCAAAGGAATTTATACGCACTCAGGCAATATATCAGATCTAATGCACTGTGGTTTCCCTTCGATGGGATATACATTTTCGCTCCGATTGATTCCTTCTTCGCTTCTTAGAGGTTACTATCACTCTGCTTTCGCAGTCAATTAATTCAGTTAAATACTGATCAAAACACACAGTAGCGAGCATTGAATTAAAGATAAGTATACACACAATTTACACTACTTATATAGTTTCATTTCATTTCATTTCATTTCATTTAGGCTTTACAGTACATACAAACTGGTATACAAGACATTATGGCTAGACATGAAGGGGCAGTACTGCAGGTCAGCCAGTTTAAGTACTGACGTTCAGGAGAACAAATATTCAGCTAAGCGATAAATCTGGAAGCAGGAGAAGATATAAAACACCTATTGAAGGGGCATCTAAAGTGATACGTGCACAGGTTTGAAGAGTCAAAGTGTTTTACAAACTGTAACCTGAAGAACCTTTTTATGAGTGAGATAGTTTGAGATGGAGACAGATCTAAGTTCAGAGGGGGGAGCGAGTGCCACAGGCGAGGGAGACGAATGAAGAAAAAGTGGTGAGACTTGTTGTTGCGTGAGAATTGGTGTTGCAGTTTTATACCAAAGGAACGAGTGGATGATGAACTAAAGGAAACATAGTCCAGAATATTGAATGATTGGGAAGGAGACCTGAGAGACTTGAAAAAGAAGGACAAGTCATTCAACTCATACACCATCATAAGTGGAAGCAAATGCAGAGCTTTCAATCGAGATTTACAGTCTGACTTGTAGTCGTCTGATATCCATTTCGTAGAACGCCTCTGGACAGATTCCAGGAGGGCAACATCTTTTAATAGTTGTGGCCTCCAAATGGTAGAACAATAGGTCAGTTGAGACCTCACAAGTGGAATATATAGGAGTTTTCGAGATTTTACATTGATGGAAGAGCCAAAGCATCGACGAATCAAGCCCAGGGTCCTGTATGCTTTGGAGACAATCTTGTTATAATGGGCTGACCAGGAAAGGTCATTGGAGATAATAATACCAAGATCACGATGGCACTCAGTAGGAAGTAGTTCCTGGTTGTCCAGAAAGTATTTAGCAGAAATAGGACAGGAACCAGCTGGAAATCTGAGAAGGACTGTTTTTTCTTGATTGAAGGCAATATTGGAGGAGCTCCAGGAATATATAAAGAATCGAGATCACTTTGTAGATGAGAACAGTCAGAGTGATCTTTAACAGATTTGACACACTTGGTGTCATCAGCAAACAAGAGCGACCTGGCAGATTTGACAAGGGTTGGTATGTCATTGATGAATATTAGGAATAAAAGCGGACCAAGGATACTTCCCTGGGGAACTCCTGAAGTGACTGGAAGAGTGTTGGAATGATGTCTATTTACAGAAACAAGTTGGAATCTGGAACTTAGGTACGCCTGGAACCAACACCAAAGATTGCCTGCGATACCCATCGACTGAAGTTTGATGAGAAGTCAGTCGTGTGGGATGCTGTCAAATGCCTTTCGGAAATCTAAATAAATTACATCTGTTTGAAGCTTATTTGATGTTATTATGCACCAAATGTAAGAAGAGTAATAGCTGCTGGAGAGTAGATTTTCCATTGAGAAACCCCAACTGGGAGACAGATATAGACTGCGAGATAAAATCAATAATTTTGTCATAAATTTAACCTTCCAGAACCTTGGAGACTGAACACACAAGAGATATTGGCCTATAGTTGGAAATCAATGATCTATCGCCAGATTTGCAGATCGCTGTTATACAGTGTAAACACCACTCAGATGGTAGCTATGAGTACCTCAGTGAGGTTTGCAATAAATGATGGGTGGGGAGGTAGAGAGCACTGGCACAGAACCTGAGAACTCTAGGCCCCACACCACCAATACCCATTGCTTTAGTGGGATCGAGACTAGCGAGGGCATTGTAAACATCCAACGGTGAGAAGTCAATATCGCTGATCATAGTGAAAGGACAAGGGATGGAGGGCACATTAGGAAGGCTGGAGGAATTAGAGGAGTAGATTGAAGGACAGAACGGGTATGAGAATAAATCCTAGAGTTTATTCTACTGAGGGCAAAATCATTGATTAATTTGGATTCGTAGCATGTCTTGGCATGGTCAATGTTAGCCCGCAGTTGCAATTCCGATTGTGACAATTTACTTAGAAGATACGGAGTAGGACGAACATTGTACTTCCTACGAAGTGTTCGTAGACACTTGATGCCATGACGAAGGTCTTGATTAAACCATTTGGGAAGAGTAGAATGGTGGCTAGAACAGGACACAAGGGGGACAAATTTGTCAAGGGCAATAGAGATAGCTGACTTTAGCAATTACCAGATCATATGTACATAAGAGGATTCATAGCACGCACTGAAATCCCAGTCCAGAAGAAAGTCACACATACTATTGAAACCGCTCTTGAGTAGTTTAGAAACACCGATGGTTGGGGGCAAATGGTCCTTGGACGGACAACTTTAGTGGAGAAGGACACATGAAAATGATCTGATGACATTGGATGGTTTTGGTGGACTTTGATGTTAGAGATTCTGCCAGCAGAGTTGGAGATGACCAGGTCTAGTATGTTCCCCTTGACGTGTGTTGAACTATCCACAACTTGAGAAAGGTACAGCTCAAAGATTAAATCACAAAGAAGAGAAGAGACTTTAGAGGAAGCAGAAAGCGTTGGCCAATTGATATCGGGACAGTTAAAATCACCAAGGACAAATGTTGGGATGTTAGAGGGAAATAGTTTACGAAAGTATGCTAGGAGGGATAACCAATAGTTTTCACAGGAGGCAGGAGGGACATAAACAGCACATATGTTAATGCAGGGGCACAGAAGTAGTTGATTTGATAAAACTTCAAGCTTAGCTGGAGAAGGGAGGAGACAGGCTGGCAAATGATGCACAGTAGCAATAAGTACTCCACCTCCACGGGAGGCACTATCTTTACGAAAAATAGAGTATCCACTTGGCAGGATCTCTTTGTTATAGATGAACTCTGATAGCCAAGTTTCAGTGACAACATTAATAGATGATGAAGAGGAGTAAACAAAACCTTGAAATTTAGAGAGTTTATTTACTATACTACGAGAATTGAATAGACAAATATCAAGACCGTGAGATAGTCGATCACTATTCTCACTGTTTTACCTTGTGACTTAGGGGTAGGGGGTGAAGTAGGTGAAGCTGCAGTCTGACTACTTGACTGGTCTTGAGAGGCTATTTGAGGGCCTTGAGGCTCAGGTGTTAAAGATGATTCAGGAGGTGTAGAGGGACTATTTGAGAGGCTACCAGGACAGGAGGAGATACTGAAACCATCTGACTGAGCCTCACCATGAAGCTTGGTGTTAACGAATAGCTTGTGTCCTCTGAGCTTGATACATGTCTTGTCAACACCCTCAGAGATCATCAGACCATGACGCTCTTTCAGAAGGAAGGACTCCAGTCTCCTCTCCTCTTTTGAAAGGTCATTCTTGACCACAATACGAGAACCACCGGAGGTGGCCAGGTGAGCAAAGTTACCTAATATAGAGCTTACATCTTTAATGCAATTGAATTTCACTAAGATGGGATGAGGACGTTCATTAAGCCTGTTGTACTTGCCTAGCCGGATGTAGTCCCTGAGTGAGACTGGGGACAACCTGTCATTCAAAGACCCATTTGAAAGAACAGAGAGGATAGCTTTATAGTCATTTTGTAACCTGCTGTGATAATTAGTGCCAGTTGGGGACTCAGGTATTCCAAAGAAAACTAGATTGAGCTTCTTGTCTGATAGGCCTTGAAAATTGGATCTTCTGTTGTTGTGCATCTTCATCTTGTTGTGCAACTTCATCTCAACTATTTCTCTTTCGTTAACGTCAAAGGGCTCCATAAGCTTTGCCGCATTTGCAATGGGAACGTGAGAGGCAGTATTAGAAGGAGATAGGTTAGCTCAGGGGCGTAGGAAGCAATTTTTTGTTGGTCCGGCGGACCAAAAATTCACATGGTATGACGTCAAACTGAGTCATTGTGTTGGTGTCATTTCGGGTATTACCGAACTTTCCTAGCTTTTATAAGGATAACGGAAACGCTCCGTTAAACTTATTCGGGGAATGAAGCTACTGTTGTATATATAAGGATGAATACACGTGAAGATGAATACACGTGGAGATTAAGTTTGGATTTGACTTGTTTGGATTCGAACATTCATTTGCAATATATTCGGACCTACCGTAAACCATAAAATTTATGCTGTTTAACTTTGGAAAATTATACTGATTTCATTTATACAAATTAGTAATACTGTACTGCGTGGTTATATAATTTTTTGGGAAGTGTCTCCGTGCTAAAGCTGTTTCATTTATCGAACCGTACTTTCCAATTTTTTTCCGAGCTTCGTCCGCGTATGCTTTACCCTTGCGTCTATTTGCGGCTCGATCGTTCTTGCCGCTACCGTTCGAGTACCTCTGCCCCAACATCAACAAAAAATACATAGGTACTGGAAATTGATGTGAATCAAGCCACAAATCACGCAAATGAAAACGAACCTAATCAAAACACAGGGTACAACGGAATATGAGCATGATAACAAACAAAAAATTCTCCAATTCAAGAGGCAATATAGGTGTGCTGTTGAGTTTGTCCAGAAAGAAACATGCAGCACTGTATCATGATAACTAAAACTTTCCAAACTGGGAAAGGCGGTGCTCATTGCCACGAACAAATTCATTCGCTACGGTCTTCAGACTAAGGCCATTTAGCAGATCCTTGTGAATGTTCAGAAACATCAAGTGATTCAGCCTATCTTGTAGCATTGTGCTACGAAGGTAGGATTTGATCCTCCGCATAGCTGAAAATGAGCGCTCGCTGATGGCATTTGTTGCTGGGACAACAAGCAACAGACGAACAATGGTGCACAGTTCGCTGTAAAATTCCCGATGGTCATCTGATAGCTCACGGAGGTAGCTCAAGCAATCTCTCAATGACACGGAACCATCAGCTGATGTAAAGCGGTTGGCAAAGATTTGTAGCTGAGCTTGCAACAGTTGTGGTTGAACATCATCTGTGTAAAAGGAAACTACCTCATCAAGCTGCCGAGAGTAGTCCTTCTGGTTGGCAGCATGCACAAGGAGCTCTTCCAAATTCCGGTACATACAGTAGCCAGGTTGGTTGAACCGCTCCTTGATTCCAGTAATGACGAGATCTATAGCCTCAAAATACTGGCAGCGATACAGATCTTCTACAGACTCATGCTGGTGTCCGACTCCAGTGCCAATTTCGAAGCGGGCAGGTGCCTTTCTCTTTCTCGGAAGAGTGGCTTCATCAGTGCCTGTGGACTTTCGGTCCACCTCCACCCTTGCAAAAAACATTTTGAAAGCCTCATCTGACCTCATAGACTCCAATGTTTTGACTGTGAGGGATGCTGTCGATTGACCATCAGCTGCAGACATGGTTGGCTTCTGCAGGGTTTTGCTGAGGTTGTCAGTGAGTCGGAGGATTCCCAGGCAGAGGTGTAAGCCAAAGAGGAGATTGTATGAAGACATCTGTGACTGCACTCCTATAATCCGACTCTTCACATCTGGATCAAGCTTCCCTGCACCAAGGCATTCTTCCCACAGCTTGTTGAGATCTGAGTAATTGGAAAGAATGCTGTCAATGGCATTGGCACGGATTGTCCAACGTGTAGGGCAAAATGCACGTATGCCAAGGCCTGATACATGATCCTCCTCTGTGTAACTCTCCAACTTAATTCTTTCCAGTGCTGCATTACGCTTTGGTGAGAACCGAATCAACTTGCTGATTTCAAAGCCTACATCCATGGCATCACGGCAAACTTTTGATTTCTTCAGCGTGTCTCCAACAGCAAGATTAAGGGCATGCCCATAACAATGAGTCAGTACTGCACGGCTCTCTTCTTGCCTCAACTGTGCAGCAACACCATTCCTGCAGCCTGTCATATTTGAGGCACCGTCGTAACATTGTCCCCTGCAGTCTGACAGTGACAAGCTCATCCTCAACAATACATCCTTTATGGCTGCAACTAATGTGTCAGAGTCTATGCTGGGGACTTCATAGAGCCCGATGAAATCCTCATGATCTACGAGTGACTCATCAACCCAGCGAATGCACAGTGTAAACTGCTCCTTGTTGCTTGAATCGGTGCACTCATCTGCCGCGATACAGTAGAAGCGATTTTTTTGGATGCAGGAACTTACTTGTCGAAGAAGCTGTAAACACATGATCTTGAGACATTCATTTTGGATCACCGGTGACACATAGTTGTTGGTCTTCTTATCCAGCCAGGGCTGGATATCAGGACAGTCGGACGCACGCAAACGGAGTAACTGTATAAAGTTGCTCTCAGAGTCATCACCATGTCCTCGCAGTGGCAAACCTTGACGTGCAAGGAAACGTATGTTCTCCAAAATCCGGAGAAACATCGCTCGGTTCTCAGCTTTTTGTTGCTGATGTTGTGCACTCAACAATTCACCGACATCTTTGAATTGCTGTGGGAGCACTTGTGTAGCGGCAATTGCTTCCTTGTGGCTACCGCTAACTTGATGTTTCGTAAAAGAAGATGTCGCTTCCTTCCAGTACGTGAAACCCTTCGTGATGAAGGCAGCATCCCGCTTCGTGCTGGCAAGAAATTTCTTCTCCAACTCAGCTCTCATACACACGTGGCAAAGAGCAATATCCTTTCTGATGTCGTAGTGCAGCCAAGGGAATTTTGCACACCACTCAGCAGAACGAGCGCTCCTCTCCTTTGCAGCCAAATTTTCGCTTTGGAAAATGAAAATCCTTTGGTGGGTGAAACTTCACAGGCAGGTGCACATCGTCCATAGTGAAAACGAAACCAGCGTTCACACCTCAGCGACAACTATATGTATGTAGGTGTGGTTACGTATATGGCATTTGTCATTGTAAATATTGTCTTCCTGCAGCGCTATCTGCAAGCCATATTCGTTCGAAAGCAAGACATTTTACTCAATCTAAAGTCCACAGGACCCTCAATGTCCAGGAGAGATTATCACTTTCCGGCCTTTATTGCTCCAGCCGATTAATGCGAATCTCGTACTGGCAAATAACGATGCTACATCCCCCGCAATATTTATGGGTGGGGCTGGCCTTCAAACGTAGTCGAGATATAACTGGAGTAACCGTACCGGTGGTGCCGGCCCTGCTAAATATTAATAATGCTTCTACTCAGTATGTTTGTGACTGAATGAATATAAGCAATCGCAGGCACAAACCCATTTCGTTCTACCTTTGATTTCTGGCGAAATATTGGTCCGGCGGCCGCTGGACCAGCCGGACCTGTTCCTACGCCCCTGGACAATATTCTCTTACAACTGAATGCATGGCAGTTGCCAGCTAGTTTAATTCATGGTCAAGCCTATGACAGAGCTGGCTTGATGTCCGGATACACAAGAGGAGCAGCAGCTCGTATAAAAGCCAAGTACCCCAAAGCACTCTATACACACTGTGCCTCTCACCGGCTCAATCTTTGTATAGTTAAGTGCTGTAGTATTCGTGAAGTAACCAACATGATAGAAGTCGTAGACTCTATCTCACGCTTCTTTAACAATTCTCCGAAAAGGCAGGTTGAGTTAGAAAAATGGATTGCTGCTGTACTACCCAGTGAAGAGAAGTGACACAAGTTAAAATCAATGTGTCGAACTCGATGGGTTAAGAGGCATGATGCGTACGATGTCTTCATAGATCTATTTGTGGTAGTAGTGCTGTTGGAGGAAATTGCGAATGCTCCACCAACGGATTGGAACTGAGACACTCGTTCTGAGGCCCAATCCTTTCTGCTTGCTGTATCACAGTTTTCTTTTGTTGTAACCTTGGTACTTACACAAGTGATCTTAGCCTATACTAGGGGGCTTAGTGTCAAACTCCAGGGACGCTATGTGGATGTTTCTCGTTCCCATAGGGACATTGAGTCTGTCAAAGCTGCTTTAAAGGTAGCTAGGTCTCGTGTGGACACATTTCATGAGCATGTTTTTGAAGAGGCTGTTTGTTTGGGAGCAAGCATTGGGATCGAACAATCAGCACCTCGTCTAGCTGGTCGGCAACAGCACCGTAGTAATGTTCCTGCTGGCACAGTAGTGGACTACTATAAACGAAATCTGACTATACCGCTTCTGGATCACATCATCAATGAACTTGATACCCGTTTTAATCCCGAGTCATCAGCTCTTATTGTTGAATTCATGCAGTTGCTGCCTTCAACCATTGTGAAAAATCTGTCTCGACAATCCTGACAAAGATGGACCTGGCTGAGGTCCTTAAACTCTATGAAGATGATCTTCCTTCTCCACGATCCCTTGATGTGGATTTGAGTCTTTGGCATACCAAGTGGGTAGATCATGATGCAGAACTAGCAGAGGACCTGGACACTGCTGCAAAAGTCCTGCCTCATGCTGATGTGGACTACTATCTAAACATTCGTACACTTTTTGTGATCATGGCTACCCTCCCAGTTACCAGCTCAGAATGTGAACGGTCTGTTAGTGTCTTGCGCTTGGTCAAGACAGTTCTGCGAACTACAATGAGTGAGGACAGACTAAATGGACTGGCAATGATGCAGTGTTATCGCAATATTCCCTTAAATCCGAAGAGGTAGTAGAAGAGTTCACTCGATGCCATCCAAGGAGACTCGAACTCTAGATATACAGTAGGCGTCAAAAAAACGTTCCCATTCTGTTTACGTACTACGTGCGTTGTACGTTCCAACCGTTGCCGTTTTTGCACCGTTCCAAGTGCGTACTTCAAAGCCAACCGTTCGTTCGTTATTTACACCTCGAAAAATAATCATTGCAATGCTCAACCTAAAATGGCATAGCTACGGTCTACTAATACCGAATCTTGACGTTCAACGGTGTAGCAGCAAGAAACTATAAGGAAGGCGCAAAACAGGTTAGTTGTTGAGTACAAATAGTTACAGCTACGTACATATATGTATGTAACATGTTATTTAAGTAACAAATTTAACATAGAGTGTGTACGTACAGTACGTATATACTGTATGTACATACAGTAGCTGTTCGTACATACAGTAGCGGTGTACATGTACATTGGTATCGTTCCCTACACAGTACGTACCAACAACAGTTCTAGTTATCTACTTATATGCTGGTTTTTAACTGGCTAACCCAACGTGAATATATTTTTCTACAATGTGTTGTACGCTATCTGTACAGTTGTATACTACCTACACATGCACCTGGCGAAGTTGTATAAACACTTGTAGCTTCCGATCCTGTAGTACTGCAGCAACCAATTCCGAATAAACTACGAAAAAACGCTTCAACTAAAACAAGGTTCTCTGCCACGTGCTTTTCTACCGTAAAGACGGTTGTTACGTAATTTTGAAAAGAAAACGGTAAAAAAAAACGCTCGTGCTCAACGTAACCGTTGCGTACTTTGACCGTTGTTAAACCGTTTATTTTTGAACGCATGAACGTGCAACGTGCATTGTACGTAAATGGAACGGGAACGTTTTTTTGACGCTAACTGTATGTACAGTTCGTACATTAAGTATAGCGTTGGTATTGGGTTCAGGAACACACTGCACACACACACTATTCACAATATCACTCTCTGTCTACTGAGTACTTGTACTACTTTGCACTTAATATAAAAGAGTATTCGGTATAGTTGGAGAAAACCGTTTTTAAAAGATACCTTTCAAGCTCTGCATGCATGGGTGTACTTCTTCCATGCAGCACCTAATGCTGTGGCCCCTAGGCCCGTAGCCAGGGGGGCTCGTTGGGTTTGGAAGAACCCCCTTTGAGAAACGCAATTCTTTTAAATAAATTAATTTATACTGCAGTACTATAATATCGATGTAGCCAAGCTCAAGGGGTACAATAACAGTAGTATTCACAATCCTACAAGCGGGCATCGTAACAATATTCACAAACAGCAATAAGCCTACCAGGTCCGAGGGGCTGCAAGCACGCGCAACTTATAAGTAAAAATTTGGCGAGCTTCGCGCGCGCACTTCCCTTATTTACGAGCCCCCCTTCATGAATGTCTGCCTACGGACCTGACCCCCCCTTCCCAAAATCCTGGATACGCCCCTGGACTGACCAGTGGATGAAATTAGTCATTGTGGTGGCGGCTGACCCACATCTTCCATTTGCATTATACATACAGGTATCAGTGATATCCCAAGGCCCCCTGGTTCCACAAGCCTGATATCCCTGAGTGCAGCTAACATTGCCAGTGGTCGGTATCTGTGCACGGATGAACTATTGAGGTTGAACAGTCCACAGACAAGGACAATGGGTGCACCCTATGGCCTACTTGCCCTTCCCTGATACAGTAGGTGCCAAATAAAACGTTTCGTTTCGTATTCATAATACGACTGTAGTACAATCGAACTACGATCGTGGTATTTTGCTACGATGCACTATGTACGCAGGAATTATGCAAGTACAATAGTATGAACGTGTACCTAAGCATATGAACACAAACAGTACAAAACATGAACGAAGAACGCAATTGGTATGCAGGGTTTACGAACGTCGTAAGGAATCATCACGGATGTTTTGCAGATGAGGACACAATGAAGCAAAGCTAGTACGCAAGCACTGTCTACATGTAGTGGTAGTTGTTTCTAGCTAGACGAAACAAGTGAAGTACTCCGGTAGAAGTATGAGCTTGAGGATGCCACCAATAACCTTCAGGAGAACAAAAGTAAGTTTGTGGGCCGTTGATAGACCCAGTAATTTCGAGTGCAACTAGCGACAGAAAGTTAGCCAAACACAAAGGTGTTAAAAAATTAAAATCAGTGGCTAGAGGGTTAACTTTTCCGTTGGTGTCGGTTAATCAAGCAAATACGTGAACATCAGCTGCTCTCGCTCCAATTATCTCCTTCTTCGCCTGTTTGCTCGTACAGGTTACTATCCCAATCCGCTCTTCGGCAGTCAATGAATTCAGTATAAACTGATCGAAACCCAATTCAGTAAATTAATGATCAATAAATGTGAGCATTAAGCTATAGTAACTTAAGGTACTTACACACATTTCACATCACATATATAGCTTGTAAGCTACAACCATGGTACTAACACTACTTACAAATCACAACAGTAATTAAATTTAATTTGTGGTGATATGGCGCCAACAGCAGTTTCCCACCGACTTAACATTTCCGTGCACGTTTTTGATGGATGCAAGTGTATTTCATGAAATTCACAAGATCAAGGCAGTAGTACTATCATCAACCAACAATTTGTACTCTCTCATTACACAATAACGTATCAGCATACAAATCAATCAGTTTTTTATTCATGTTACCCAGAAAGTGTTGGCTTGCTCATGTTAATTATTTGAGGAAAGAATTGAATCTTCAGGACAAAATCTTGGAGATAAAACTAATCAAAGAAGCGCTTGACAAAAGGAGTGTGAGGAATTTGAGATGGCATCGCGTCATAAATCCAAATAGCGTGTTTATAAGGAATCGAAGTGTGGGGTTGGGTTTGGGGAGTACCTAAAATATGTAAAGGAACCCCCTCTAGACTGTCCTTTAAATTCCTTTCCGGTACCCATGGGCTTTTTGAGGAATTGGGTAGGCATGCTAAGTTGGGTGGGTCTCAGGAATGTCCTAATTGTGGTGCTTGTAAGGAATATGTCTAGCATGTTATTTTGAGTGTGCATCATACGATTC
>CAWUPZ010000089.1:0-15044 GCA_963924555.1 Crambe crambe
TGTTTCTTCTACTCCAAGCACGTCTTTCCAGCAATTAAAGTACTGTTCTGCATCATCACTCATGAACCAACGAGGGGATTTCAAGACACCAGTCACATGCTTGATTGCTGTAAGGAATTCAGCCAGCATGGTAGCATCTTCCCTATTTGTCATGACCCATGCTACTGATATACCCTCACCAAAGTCATCCAGAACCAGTGGTGTGATTAATTTGAAATCGTGCATGTCTGTTCCATGTATAGCATTCATGCATATGCATAGAGTGTGGCCCTACATACACAGCATATCACATTGAAACTGTATTTGTATTCCAAGTATGAAATCATCCTTCCTAACATTGCTCATGCCATCAGGTAGAGGCTCACCTTGAGGCTTGAACAGTAGGACAGGTTTGTTTGGAAGAGATTTCAGTTCTTCTCTACCTAAGCACATACACCGGTAAGGTCATTTTTTGTGTCTCATCACACCTTCTACGTTGTATTGGTTGTTGACATTATGTACATCCCGATTCACAAAGTAACACAAAGTAACAGGCAGTGTCAAATTACTGCAGTACACACCATAACTGCACTAACCATAACCATAACTGCATCATTATTACTGCAGTACACACCCTTACCATAGCCACACCATAACCATGAAGTCAGCCAAGCCCACATGAAAATTGTATGAAAATAGCTACACAACTGCAAAAGGGAGTGACCATTGAAAGAATAATGGATAACATAAGAAATAATACGATGGAAGGCATGCCTTCCATCGTATTATTTCTTATGTTATCCATTATTCTTTCAATGGTCACTCCCTTTTGCAGTTGTGTAGCTATTTTCATACAATTTTCATGTGGGCTTGGCTGACTTCATGGTTATGGTGTGGCTATGGTAAGGGTGTGTACTGCAGTAATAATGATGCAGTTATGGTTATGGTTAGTGCAGTTATGGTGTGTACTGCAGTAATTTGACACTGCCTGTTACTTTGTGTTTTGTTACTTTCACGTGTGCTATATACCTTTCCCCTAACTTGCAAGTTCCATGGGTTTTGTTTGTTAGTTTAGTTTAGTTCTCGGTGGCTGAATGCATGTAAGCCCTTTTTGGTGGCCCAATGTGTGTAGGCCCAATTAGTGGCCGATGTGTGTGTAGGCTCGTGGTGGCCAAGTATACAATGGCCCGGATGGTATCCTAGCATGGGTAGGACTGTTTTTGGCAGCTGAACATGCATGATGTATTGACTAAGATTATGGATGTAGATCAAGCCTGTTAAGACTGAGGAGTACTGATGTTCGTCTGGGCATTGAGCTACACATGCGTGAAGGAGCTCTTCTGTAACGAGCTTTCTTAGCTAGGATATGATCCAAGGAAGTTCAGTCTACATTGCAGAGCCTGAGAGCAGAGACCGCCACCACTGCTTCAAATTCTGGGGTGCCTGATATCTTGTTCAAGAGTCATGGCTGTTGGAAATTGGAGTCTGCCAAGGATGGCTAGGTTGAAGATTTTGTAGCATCATGCACGGAAATTTCTAAGAGCCTTGGTTTGTAGCCCATTCTTTGTGGCCGTGACGTGAGTAAAACATTGTGGTATGCACAGCAGGCCTTCATGCAATGATGTTATTGTCTGCATGAGGGGGTTGTAAGGTTGTAATATGCTTGTGAGCTTCATGTTCCAGGAAATATACTTTTCTGCCATTTGATGAAGGAATTAGATGGAAAGTACATTCCCATTGTGTTACGTAGCAAATTTGTACATGACTTTTTGTAATACAAAGGCCTGCAAAGGGCCGAAACGCACGTCTGCCCTGGAGAAGAAGAGCAAGAAAGGAACAAGATTAATGATAAACTACCATACAGTGGATAGAATTGCATGAGCTGAAATATATTATTAACAGGAAGAGTCAATACAACCGTGCGGAGTAAGGCTAACATTTTAACAATAATACAAATACTAACAGTAAGCCTATACCAAGTGGGTGCTGTCCTAGGTGCAATTATACTGAGCCACAGTGCAGTGATGGTTTTTTGTTGAGTGATTCCCAGCCTGCACGCCCTTCATATATTGTCCTCACTGAGTAGTTTCTGGTTGTTTTCCAAGCAGATATATACAGATCAGCAATTTCTGCAAGGCGACAGGAACCAGTGTGGAGTCAGGGTGACAAGCTACCATTTTTGTGTGTTGCGTACTTCTTGTGTGTGTGTGCTAGGTTTTGTTTATGTTTTTCCCAGTAGGTTTTCGCCCTTACCAAAACATATAACAATTAAGGTTTTCCTCTGGGTTTTTCCCTTGGAGGGAGAGGGCCGCTGTCTCTTAAATTTTTTTTATTGTTCATGGCCCCCAGCTCTTGAAAGTGTGTACCTTTCTTTTCTGCTGCTCTTGTGGACTTCTTTGTCTCATTTATGCTTTTGTACCTTTGGTGCTGTTCTTTTGTGGGGTTCTTTGCCTCATTGTGTGAATGTTCCCAATGTGAGTAAAACATTGTGGCATACACAGCAGGCCTTCATCCATTGATGTTATTTTCTGCATGAGGGGTTGTAAGGTTGTAATATGCTTGTGAGCTGCATGTTCCAAGAGTTTTGTATGCTGGTGGTTTGACTGCATAATATTCACCAAGAACAGAACACACATTGCTAGACGTTGTTAGGCAACATTGCTTGACAAGGTTTTCCACTTGGAATAATGGCTTAGTAATAGCAAAGGTATATCCAACTCACCATAGTGGCCATAGTGGCCTAGCTGTAATGCATTCACTGACCGTGGCTAGGGCTGCGCCGATTAGGTGACCATAAATTTGAGTATAATCAGCTAGTTAGAGCACAAGGAGCTGGACTATTCTGTATATACTTAGAAATATCTCCTGCAACCCCACATCCTACATGGATCCAATGCTACTCCCACACATGCAGCCAGTAATCAACCCTATATCCATCAGTAAGCACTCAGCAGTGAGTAGATCCAAAAACGAATTGACACTATCCATTAAAGAGAGGTTATATCCTCAATGAAATTAATTCTTTCCACGCAATCATGATTTGGCTTAAACCCATTAGCCTCGTACACTTCCAGTCGCATTTCTTTGGTTGCAGTATGTTCTTTGAGAGCATTCCTCCAGGCCCTGTCCACATGCCAGGCACATAACAATTTGATTGTTTCTTCTGTTCCAAACACGCCTTTCCGAGCTCTGCATCATCACTCATGATTATTCACAGCACTATGCTGAGTTAGGTACTCTCCCTATCTCTTTATTATGCTGGTGCTTTGAACACCTTCTTAAATGATTCATCAGCTGACATTATTGATGACCTCCAAGATGATGCATATAATACTACTATCCCAGGAGATCACACCAGCAGTGCTGCTTTAGGCAAAGCTTAGTGTAGTTAACTGTCTTCTTCTATGTGTGCACACATGTAAGATAATAAAAAGATAAGTAAAGTCAGTGTTCTACAAAGTGAGAGGTACAGTGACCACCCCCCAACAAAACACTGACAAAATGCTATATGCATAGGCGTAGGAACCAAGGGGGCACATACCCCCCTGATTTGTGTGTGTGTATTAATCACGTCGGTAGGACATGACTATTAGGATTGCCATGAAAACAAAATGGCCACCCCATTGATTGTATTACTTGTCGAACGCTTATACCTCCACCTTCGTGTGAACTTCAGCCTTTAAAAGGGCTTACCTAGGTCTACTAATAATGGCAAAGCTCACTGGACCGTTAACGAGTACCGAAGAGACCAGCAATGTATGAAACCAGCGAGTGGCAATATCACAAATTGTTTCTTTCCTTATTCTTCCTATTTTCATAAAAGTTTATTCCATAACAGCACAGTCATGGTAGAAAGTACTACTCTATAAATAACCTGAGCGAATTGCGCTTCCTCGTTAGCAGAGCCTTTTCAGCAAAAAAAAATCTAAGGAACCACATACTTCCTTACACATAAAATGACACAGTGTACACCTTGGTTTGCTTTGTTTAATACTCTTTTTTCACCGGACAGACATTCAGGAAATCTCTGAAGCTGGAAGGAGAACGAATGAGGACTAGTCTGAAAAATCTACAAACCTTAACGTATGCATGCACTAGTCCGCAAGATCTTCATGATCTTACTACTACAGTGGAGAGATTGAGGGACAGATTGAGATTGAGGGAATCTGAACAAATGTGCAGCATGCCTGTCCCTTTATGGACGAAGAAGAGAGATTGATAACTGACTTTAAAGAAAAGCTTCCTAAGTTAGAAGGCATCGTTCTAAGCCAGAAAGTCTGTTCGCAAAAGAGCACAGCAGCTACTTAAAAGGTATCAACCTTTGCCTCAATCTGTTAAATGAGGCCGAAAGAAAAGTGACTGGCATTACCGGAATCGTGTTGGCCAAAGAGCATCAACACTATGAAAGGTACATGTATACACACACACACGATTATAAAACTAGTTAAACAACACCCCCTAATATGTACATGTAAATAGAGTGCGACCAACGTCATTATTGATTGACTTGGCAAGTGAGACACTAAGTCCCTAGTTAATGCAATACCATTTTACCCATCGAGGCTGAAATGGATGTGTCTGCTTAAACATTTCCCTTGGTTATACCTCCTGTTGATGCCAATCAGAGACAGTGTGTTCAAAAAATAGATTCGGCTTAGTTAATAGCAATAACTACAATTAACGCAATTATAACAATGATACCAGAGGCTTAGGTTAGGATACTAATGACAATCTAATGGAAACAACTATACAACGATGGGAAATGTGGATACAAGTGTGGCGACGAGTATAAAGAACAATCAAGACTTAATATCTTCAGGGAAAAGCCCAGTAAAACCCTTAATGATTGGCCGTGGCTTGAATACCTCCATTTCCACTTGTAAATTATGGATAGGTGAAACATTGCAATATTAAGGAGGAACACAGTGTACAAGCAATCCCTTGTATTATGGTTATAAAAATTGCATGGTCCCACTCTATACACTAACCTGCTTATTGAATGACAAAATTACCATGTCATGAGGAACAAAGTTGGTCTCACTTTAACAATAATTGTTTCCTTTCTCCCGCAATCTGACACGAGGAAGTGTGATTATGGAGTTGATCCATGAAGACTATTCAGTAATGTGATAGTACATGCAAAAAAGGTGCAATGGGGTCCAAAACAATGCTTGAATAATGTTCATGCAGCATAATTCTGAAGTGACAAATGTATAAATACCACATAGCCAAAGATAGATGATTTATATGCATTGCAAAGCTGTGAAAATAGGAAAATAAGTGAAAAGCCACAGATAGCATTTGTGCAAATTGCAACTTTCACAATTGTGACCTACTAGTCTATTGTAATCTACATGTATATCACAGTACATTTACTAACTTTTTCCTATAATAAACTTTTCTCATTTTCGATTACATATAGGCGACACTGCTTAGAAAAGTAAGGTCACAAGACGCCGTTGAGCTAGTTTAAGCAACCAAGAGGGGACAACCACTTGACCCTCAACCACTCAACTCTCAACCACTCGATTCTCAACCACTCGATTCTCAACTATTTGACTCTCAACCACTGGACTCTCAACCACTGGACTCTCAATCACTCGACTCTCAACCACTTGACTCTCAACCACTCCACTCTCAACCACTCCACTCTCAACCACTCCACTCTCAATCACTCAACTCTCATCACTCAACTCTCTACTACACACTTCCACAGGTTTTGAAGTAGATAAGGCAAGGCAAATGAGCACAGGTAAAGGAAAAAGTGAGCACTAAATACCAACGCAGGAATTGTGTAATATACAAAATTTTGACTGACATAGGCAGTAATAATCAAATAATCTTGCTACAGTGGGGAAGATGCATGAGAAGTGAGGACAGTGCACAGGGTGTACACAAGAAGACTGCAGTGGTTCCTGTAAAAGTTGCCATGACATGAAGAAGTTTGGGGGAACTGGAAAACGAATGCAGTGTTGTGTGAAGAGGAGTTGCTTGCAGCCAGCACTTTCTACACCGGTAAATGCTAATACACTGTGAAGTATAATGCACAATTTTTTCTATGTTTGCTTGATCTTCCTGTGTAAATTTTCTAAACACAGGAATATTTCCATTCATCTATGAAGTCTCTCACCAAATAAAGAGTACCCGAACATGCAAGACAACTGTCCGGATGAAGGAATTCTTAAGAGCACATGACCAACAGATTGATCCTGCTCCACCTGATGGCAACTGCCTTTTTCGAGCATTGTCAAAACAAATGACTGGTGACCCTTCTAAGCATGCTGAACTTAGGAACATCCTCACCACCTTTATTTGTAATAATCTACAGCTTTTTGGAAGAGGCTAGATCATTACAGACTGTACACTTCCAGAACACCTGGACAAAGTTACAAAGATTGGGCAGTATGGGAGTCATGCAGAAATCAAAGCTGCTGCTTCACTATGCCAAAGTCCAATATATGTGGCCACTGACTCGCTTGCCGTGGAGAAGAGCATGTGGACAGTATTTGCTCCGTTTGCTATTGCGCAGCTTAAAAAGTGTGAAGCAGGAAAGAAGTTTATTACTCAGCCAAAGCTATGGTACGAGAATGCCTATACTTCTGGGTGCCACTACGATGGAATCGTACCTATCGGCCATAATGAAATGACACTCTGTGATTTTATTTTAATTTTTTATTTGATATTTTGTAAGACCACAGCAATATTTAGACGTGATCTACATGGGCAACAGTGTTTATTGCCAGCTGCACTCCAAGGGAATCTGAACAAATGTGCAGCATGCATGCCTGTCCCTTTATGGACGAAGAAGAAGACACAATGTGGCCTCATGGCATCCTCAGTTGGGTGCCTCCCATCTACCTACGTACTGCATGCTGTGTTACATTATATAGGAAAGTGTTTTTCATTCAGGGTGGAGGGGAGAAAAAGCACCTGGATCCCTCTCCATTTTTGGGTACGAAGGATCATGATTACCACTATAGAAACAATGAAGAATTAGATATTGCAAAGATAACTCTACTACAGTATTCACATAGATGTACTAAATCAGAGCCACGTGTCACAAAAAGTATAAAATACGTCATGTGCTGCTAAGAGACACAGCAACATCAATGCATTCCGGCACATTGCAGTGTTAGGTGTGGCACATTGTGCCACACCTAACACTGGTTTGTCATGAATATACGAAGCAACAATGGCTAAGCACAGGACCATACATGTGCATTTGTACTGGTGTGGAAGCCAATGAAGTGCCAGAGTGAGGTTGCTCACTGGGGGAATGCTTGGGGCAATTTTTAGGCTGACTTTCGACTTGGAAGCCATCTCATAAGTTCACAATTTTTTCCAACTGTAGCGTCTTTCACATAGGCCTGGACTCTCTCTCTCCCCTAACCGAACACAACTAACACTTTTTTGATACTAGAAATTGCCATGCTTCAATAATTTACATCAAGTGAGGCACGAGCGCTGATGGAGATGGTGTGTCAAATTTCAGTATCAGAACGGCAAAGCTCTCCACAACATTTATATCGCTCCTATTTGAGGATTTCTGCGAAATCTTCAACTCAGCAGCTTCATTTTTGCCATGATTGGAAGCCTTCCATGCCTTGTCTGCCAACAGTTTAGCTTGCTCTTGGGACAGAGTACAAAAATTAAATACAAAATATTTTCAACACATGTATTACGTAATTGAATCCAAGTTAAATTATTGTAGTGTGCAAAATTTTTTAACACAAAAATTTTAAACATGACTATTTTAAACATGATAATTTGCCAAATTACATTGTGTGCGTGTGTGTGTGCTGGTACATACCACTTTGTTTGGTTGTTCAGATTGCTTTTGGCATTTCAATGGAAGCCACTGTACATGTTGGGAATGAGTTGGGAGCTGGAAATCCAATCAGAGCTAAGAGGGCCGCCTACATCAGCATTGCTATAGCCGGTACAAACCAGCCTATGGAAATTTGACGTATGCTGCATTTCTCAAGCAAAAAAGCATATAAGATTGTCCCTGCTACTGGGAAAGATGCAATGTAACACAAATAGCCTTTTGTCAAAATGCAGGTTGCACTGTGTTGATTGCCATGGCAGGCTTAGAAGCAGGAAAAGATATCATTGGAAGGGTATTTGCATCTGGTAAGTGATTCTGAGTAATGGACCACATGTCACATACTCTGTTTCCAGTTGTTGTCATGTGTAAAATTTGCCGTATACTCGAGTGCAAATTTGGCTTAATTCACTGTTGGTTAAAAACCTATTAAGTTCATTCATAATGTTTTGATGTAATCTTATGACATCTTCATTTCCTGCACTATGAGGAAACAGGTATACTTTGTTGCTATAGCAACCATGCAAAGCCTAAAGATGGCCGTGAAGCTAAGAAGTTACTTGTTGCACGTTGTTTCCTTTGCAGGGAATTGGTGGAAAAGATTCCCCAACTGCTGCAAGTTCTTTCATTGCTCACCATTACTGACCAACTTCAGGTTCGTTGATAATGCTTTGGTGACTCTAGGGATACTATGTATATATGTTATGTTTATTGTATAGATCATCACAGGAGGTTAATTACTATGGTACAGGTACAGTAAGTATATCACATTGCCACTCACAGTAAACTTTGGTTCCATTTATTGTAAACTAAACCTATCAAGCTGGTATAAACAATGTTTTGCTAGTCTTTTAAATGTTTGTGTAATTCTGCATGCATAGTTGTCATGTCTGGATGTGTGAGTTTGGGCTAGGCAGAACGCCATGCATGAGATTAGCCATGTTCCTGCACAGAAGAGGATGGACATGTTTGTGTTTCAGCATACTTGTACTAAGCACAAATTAGAAGGCTTTCATGTGAACACAGGGATAAAATCAGTTGAGTGAATTTTTTCTCCTGTACTTCTGTACAATTGTCAAGGAATATAAGTGTTCTATCTGAAAAAGCCTTGTCAAGTATTTTACTAGTGTCAAATTAATCTACCTAAGTCTCATGCCCTCTTTCTGTTATTATACACTTGAAGGGCATGTATGATTATGAGATATGCCTTTGGTCTTTCCTTACGAATCATTCTCGCCTTCTACATGCACATGGGAGCTCTGGGAATGTGGAGTGGACTGGCAACTGCCAGTTTCTTGCAGGTATTAAGCATTTTCCTTTACATCAAGCAAGTCATGTAAAGTATGTTATTTGCTTGGAAAAGCTGTTGAGTCTCTTGGGACTTAAGGAATGCTAGCTTGCTGCTTTAATTGTATTGCTCTGCTGTATTAGAACTAATGTCTGACCTTGATACCTATATATAGATTAGAGGTATGATGTCTATCTCCTTTGATGCAGTTCATAATATTTGCTCCTGCTGTGTTCCTTATACAAAACAAAAGTTTGTTTTTGTGTATCTGATGGGTTGTGTATATACTTTTCATCATCCTTCTGTCATTAGGCCGTTAGAAGAGACCGCCTTGGTACGTTCCAGCAGTTACACACGCGGCGTTTGCTCCTCACTATCCCATAGAAGTGAGCTTGATTTACTAAGCAGACACCTTTGGCATCTGCCCCCTTCCCCCCATCCAGAATGGGTATAGACACAATTTGTGAGGCTGTGGTTGTGGTAGTAATGATTCTAAATGTTACGATTTACTCACATGAACATACTATTGACATGGTTGCCATGCTAGCAGTAAAGGTATGATGACAGTCTGTTTCCTCTGTGGTAACGGATACATTTTCGTTTTTTTTTTTGTGTGTGTGTGCATTACTAACCAGGAAACATCTCCATCAACAGCCAATCTAGCATGGATTTTGAACAAAGCATTAGTAGTATCAGTGAAGAAGCAGAGTCAGATAAGGAGGATCCTTCTCCAGTCTTTGATGACAAACCTCCACACCAGCCAACTGATACTTCTGCTACATGCAAGTCCAACCTGAAACTGCTACTGAGTAAAGGCAGTGTTTATGTTCTGGGAGTCATGCTATTAGTAGCCTCTGGTGTCATCAGTCAGTACCACCCTCCAGACAGCATCATCAGCAGAAATTTTTTTCCAGTGCAGCGTATAGTATCTACTATATCCACCTCTATCATGCATATACAACAGACAGTGTAGGTTTTTTAGTGCTGGAATCATGGTGTAATTATATGGAGAGTCACTGATACTCATATCTGGTCTAGGTTTGAATTTCTTCCTAATAATGCCAATCAGTTCAGAGAACTCTGTTAGCATTCACAGTGAAGTGGTTTGAGTTGTCAAAGCATGTTCAGAGTTTACTCGTCATGTGGGATGACTCAGGCAAAGAGCTCTATATACCTTTCTACCAATCACAATCCTAAAACTTTACGGTGTTAAGCGTACAGGTGCACACGCAATCCACTTCCAATGTGTTAACCATGAAACCCAGAAAGTCCAATAATGTGGACGGTTAGGATTTTAGAAACTTACCATAATGTTTAATTAAGCAACTAGGCTTTTTCATCTGTATCAAAATACTAGGATGAAGAACCTGTGGACAGGTTGATGGTGAACTTGAAGGGGCTAGAAAACTTCATAAAGGAGAAGGAGCGTTGGATGCACTCTGAAATGAGTATACACTTATAGCAAGCCTACACAGGAGAGAGGGTTCAGTGTGTGCTCTACTGAGAGATTTTGTAGCAGGAAGGTGATAACAAAACTACTAGGCTTAATGAACAGGAGCTAGATGAAGTTGTTGCTGGAGCTACTTCCAAGGTATATGTATTTGTACTTGGTTTCCTGTATGCTCAACTCGAACACATGAAGAACATGATACTATATACCTGTGTGGGCATAGGTAGGGCCAAGCTATGGGCAGAAGACAATGACAGGACTTCTTGCTTCTCAAGGGCCACATCAATAATAAGGTGCGTGACGTCATCTGAACTTTTAAAATAGAATAGCATAGTACTTTTGGTTGTAAGTGCTTTGCATTACACTGATGTGGTGATGGTAGAGCTATTCCTATACGGACATCATTTTGAACCTGCCTCATCCCTACATAAGCAGTATTCTACACTACCATACTTCTTGATAATTGTCCAAGTCTTTAATGTATTTTCAAAAAGTAAACAATTGAACATGATAATAGAAATTCATGTGGAAAAGATCAGAAAGCACAAATAGTTTAAACAGCAAAAAAATAAGAAGAGTCTATCATCCTAGTTATTGATTTCAGCTTTCAAAATAACAAAAATGATTCATTATTAAGCACAAGCCAAAAATCTTGCTAAATTTATTCACACTATAATTGACTTGTATCCTAAAATACTTAACAAGTATGCAATCAAAAGTGTTAGTTTCAATGACAGAGTGCAAAAATTTTGCTTGGGAAAGAAAGGAACGATAGCCAGTTTAGAGACATACAGTACATGCACATTCCCAAAGTATTGGCTGAAACAATTGGGATCCTTTCATTTTCTAAAATATTTCAGGATGAAGTCCCGTACGACGTCAGGGTAATATACTCATTTTCTGACTGAAAGTAGACATCAATTCTATTGCCTCCCTTATCAGAATGAACACAACAGCAACACTTCTTGAGGAGATTGCCAATCTCGGTGTACGTGTTTTGCCTGGATGCTTCAATGGCAAGGACGCACCATGCAATCCAAAAGAGCGGCATGAGCAACAGAACGTATTGCAGCCAGAAAGCCCATGCTTGTGGTCCAATGTCGATAACAGTCTCAAAGTACTGGTAACTGCTCAGGAGAATGATGACTACTGTGAGTAACAGCCAACAAGCGTTGATGATGTTGTGTGTAGCCTTCTTATATGGCCAGAATACTAAGATGAGTGCTACACTTACCAGACACAGGATTGCTTGTAAAACGTATGTAAACATGGCCCAAGTCCAAATGAATAGCACAGCAAAAGGCCAACACGTAGAACAAAAAACCATCCAGCCATCCAGCGACAGTCGTTTCTGCTCCATGACGTGAAAAACCAGCAATTTCCATGGCAGCATTTAAGGCTTACACTACAAAAGCTCGACTCATCATTGAAAGCATAGCTGTACTTAATCTTGTCATCACGGTTGCAACGCATGCAAACATCCTTTTCGCCTTCTCCCTTTCGAGGTCGTGGGATGCAGAAGGAGAAAAATCTTTTAACCCGTGGAAATATTGAAGGTTGATTCTCTTCATCATCCAGAGCTTGTGTTGGTAGGTGTTGATTCTCTTCTTCATCCAGCATTTGTCTTGGTGCGCTGCCATCCTTGAAGTCCTGCTGGAACTCTTTCAAAATGTGATTAAAGAATCCCCCATTACTGTCGGGATCATCGTAGCGATAGCACATAAGTAGCAATGGAACAGCAATGAGAAAAGGTATTCCAGTGATAATTGCCACTATTGCATACGGCAGGTGATTTGAGCCAAAATAGGTTACACTCCCATCAAAGTACAAAACTAGTTTGGGTAGTCTTTGTCCGTTTTCGTCAAAAAAGTGCTGATAGGTGAGAAGATAGGCTGTAACAACAGCTACCTTTGAGTAGGAGAGAACAGTTAGGGATGCCAGCGCTGTGGGTGCACTACCCTTCTTTATAACTTTAGATAAATGAGTACATGTGCATTTTTCTTTCAACTTGGAGTAACAGTGATTCTGGTCACATTGAAAATCCAACCAGTAGATGAAAAGAGCCACAAACACTATCATCAAAGGAAGTATTGCCAGGATATAATTGGAGAACAGTACTGCTATTGTGGCTATATTAGGGCCAAGGCAAAAGCTATGTATGCAAGGCTGGCAGAACTGAAGGTTCCAAATGTCATATAGAACTATATACACAGAGTTCAACGCATCACTTATGCTTTCTGAATTGTTGAATAGTACATTATAGGTAATGGTTCCATCACCATCCAGGCTAATTGCAGTGGTGATCATCTGGGAGAAGAGAATGGCTCCATTGAGTAGGCCCGAAGTGAGTGAAAAATGGGTGATGTAAAGGAGGAAAAACATCAGGAGTGGTACAGCCACCTTAAGCAAAACAAACACTAACCAGGTGTATTTTTCTTCACCTTCGCTACATTGAACACAGTCGAAATGTTCTGCATTGAAAGAAGGAGCATACCCACTAATGCATGTTGCACACAAAGTCCCATTTCTTGTACTTCCACAAAGTTGTTGTTGAACTTCATCTGCTGTACCTTGCAGTAGTATGTAACCTCCAGAGTTGTTGTAGTCACAGTATCTACATTCTGCTACTGCTACCACTGAGCCACTGCTATCATTAGTCTGAACAATGCCAATCCAATAACCCCTCAAGAGATAAACTTGATAAGCATCAGCAGCATACTGCACAACGCCGCCAAATTTTTCCATCTGAACACAAACTCCTTTAGAATCTACCTGAAATCCTATTGGACATTCGGTAAACGATACTTCAAGCTCTGTCACAAGGACACGTGGTCCTGCAGACTGCAATGACACTGAGGAAGTCTTAGCACCTTCTGTTGTACTGAGCGAGATGGAATCGCTCGAGATATATGAAAAGTTTTTGTTGTCGACTCCAACTCCTTTTGTTGCAGGGAATGCAGAAAAAACTAGCAAACTGGTCACATCATCATTCTGGTCATCGTAGGCGACGATTCCTAGATTTGTTTCTTGTCCAGGTTGTACACTTAGACTGAATGGTGAATAGCTCTGAAACTTGGCTGGGTCAGTCATGATGGAGCTGATGCAGGTATCTGGATCGTTCTTTCCATTGTAGAGCCAGCCATTCCAGCAAAATACTTTCTTGATGAGACTCGATTTTTGTGCTGGCCCAAAGGCCCGACCCCAAAGACAAGGCAGGATTGTAGTAGAAAATATGGAATTAGACTTATTGTTAGCCATATTGTTCTCAAACACAAATGAAGCATTCCAATCATCTGGATTTTTGGTGATGTCATAATACTGAATAAAGCAATTGCGGGTGTTGATGGACTCACGATTACCAGTGGAGAAGCTGTAAATTGCACCACCGAGATTGTGAGCTATGTTATTGACGAATGTTAACAGTACATTTTTTCCAATCACCATTACAGCATTTCCCATAAGTGCAATTGCTCCGCCAACTCTTCCTTCGTTGCCAGAAAAAATGACCTGAACTCCTTCGTTATAATATACTTCTGTGTTTAAAATAGTTAGAGCAGAAGCATCTTTATTTGACTGGAACAGAATGTAGTCATCAAAAGCCACCACAACAGAATCAATGTATACAGCTCCCATTCCAAGTGGCTTTCCAAAGAGATCAGTGTACATAGCTGAGTTGTCAGTATAATTACATCTACTGAAAGTCACCCTGTCAATGGCTCCAGCCAAAATCGGAAGAAGGATGGTAAGGTCAATGGCAGCACCTACTCGAGCAACATTTGCTGTCCATAAGCAATCCGTGAAGATGACATCATTTTCTGCATTTACATAGTTAGACGCTGGTGTTGTGATGAAAGACACGCCCCCACCAACATCAGCAAAGTTATTCTTAAAGGTACAGTTCAATACCAAAATCCTGTTGTTCACAATTACTGACTCGTATCCAATGAAGGATATACGACTCCCCCCTCCAGATACGTTAGCAAAGTTATTAGAAAGCTGGCAGTTTCTTATTGTGACATTGTTGAGTGTGCTGTTATCTTCCCATTCCACCATCATACCTCCGCCAAAGAGAGCAGAATTGTTGAAAAACTCACAGTTGTCGATATCTATGGTGTTCCCAGTTGCAGTGCCTTTGAAAAATACTGAAAGTCCTCCACCTCTCCCAAAAGCAACAAAGTAATCCATGTGAGGCAGAACATACTCGTATTCCGTTTCTACTTGAGCAGTGTTTCGAATAAATTTGCAGTGTGTTATGAAATAGTACGAGTCGGATATGCTGGACTGAGGAACGGACGAATTACACGAGACGCTACTGCCTGGAAGGCAATAGGGAAACTCGATGTACAAACCGCCACACCGTGTTAAGTTCTTTCCTGGTAAGGGGTTGTCAACGAACGTTGAGTTGGAGATGAGGTTAGCACCGGTCGTGGCATAAAACTGGACCCCGATTCCCGTACTGTTCGTGACCGTCACGTACTCGATTGTGACGTTCGCGCAATGCT
>CAWUPZ010000090.1:0-12793 GCA_963924555.1 Crambe crambe
AAAGTGGCAACACACTCCTTGTGGACATCAGGCGACACAGCACGGGGTCTGGTACTCCATCTGCGACAGCCATGCCGCTCGATAAGTATCACAACCAGTCTCAATCTTTTGTCGGCACACACAACAAGGAAGCACTCTGTATGCAAAATTGCAGTTGACACAGACACTATCATCAGGATCGCAGTCGGTGTGGATCTTGGCACCACAGCACTCCAGAATGGTAACTGCTGGTAGTGCAGGCAGATGTGGAACTAACCAGTGCCAACACACCAAACACAGAACTGGCTCTCCAATTTTCTTGCCCTTGTGTGAGGCCCATCTGTAGCGATTTCGAATTTCTCTTCTAACATGCCGAATGCTGTTTGAGTTGTTGATATTCGCCACAGAGGTCCCCAGCTGAGAAGCTGCAGCCTCTAAAAAGGACTCACACCCTATGAAATCTGACAATCTGACGAGCTGAAATGCTGTGTGTGCCTTCTGGGGTAGGCGACTAGGGTTGTCGAGGAACTTCAACAAATAGTCAAGTAACGCCAGATCTTTGATTTCCTCTGTCACAGTAAGTTCAATACCCTGATCGCCGCCCCACCTCTTCAGTTTAGTCTCAAAAAAAGGGATCCTTGACAGGGAATTGACAGGATACATAGCTGTCTGCTGCTCCTTGCTCAGTGAGACCCTAGTAAATGGCAATACCATCACCACAGTAATAAAGAATGTACTACAAACCAGGAGCGCATAAGCGCCAAAAAGGGGCATCCAATGCTGCATCAGAACACCAAACAACCATTGACTAACAATAACTATACAGCAAAAATGCCCTTATTTGGAAATCCATATACCTAAGACAGGGAAGCTACACACTATAAGTAGCACTTTGCACTTGACATACAGTCAAGGAAAGGCAGGTCCATTTAACCCTCTGAACGTGGGAGGCATATATATATGCCCGTGCGCACCTACCCTTCCCCGCGGGAGGCATATATATATGCACCAGAAATTAGTCAGGGACATGATGTCATACATGTGGCGGTGTGTTCGCATAGAGGACTATCAGTATAAATTAAGTTCTCTTACTGACAGTTTCTTTTGTGTACTGGCCAAACTACTGACACTGTATTGGTGACACAGTACCTCTTGTTAATCTATGGAGGGGAGTCCATGAGTCCTCGAACTTGATCTATCATTAGTGACACCAGGGGTGAGACTACTATGACTACGCTGCTCAGCCTGCCAAGCTTCACATCGAACACAAAGGGTAGAAGTTTATAGCACAGAGACTTGCCAAAACCAGTGGGGAGCCGGAGAAAAACGTCCTTCCTATTGTATATGGACTTCATAGATGTTCTTTGCGCGACTTTGAGTGTTATTGCTGGATATCCAAACACTGGAGGGCGTAAGAAATCAACCGATTGAAGTCATCTGCAGTAGCCATTATCGCGTGCGCAATTGTAATACGGCGACATGCACGTACCAGTCATGTGGCCAGTGTGCAAGCTTCCTCTTTTTTAATTACAGTGACATAATTGTGGAAGTCGTGAAATGGCAGATACGTGTGCGGGCAGACCTTCTGAACAATGAGAAGTCCACTCACCAACACTCTGTGCAACCTTCTGAGAAGGCCCGTACAACATGTCCACAGAAGGCTCGTGATACAGCACGAAACAGGAAGAGCAGAACAGAGGGAGAGTAGAGGCAATGCGAGAGAGAAAGAGGGGCACTCCACGGGGCCCCAATAAATAGCCTGCAATTTGTATGTAGCAAAATAGCTAATGAAGCGAAATTCACACCAAACTAGCACTTTCTAAGTTTGAAAGCGCCTAAGAAACAGAAAAGTGCACATACTGTCTACTCACCAACAACCGAGAGTTTTCGACGAGAGAGCACCATAACATAGCCGGACCAGGCAAGACAACTCGAGGACATGAGGCAGCCATGTGTCCGAATATTGATAGTGTGGGTCGTTGTGGTGAATGCGCATGCGCAAAGGCTACCTGAGATCGATGGTACTGGAGTTCGCAGTGGTGAAAGAGTGGTGACAGGTCTGCACGCACCCTTTGCCGGCAAGCTGTGAAGAAAACGCAGCTTCTCATAACATGAAGTCGAAAGATGATGCTGTCCTTCGATAATTGCTGTATCCGAAGTTGACGCAAATAGCACTCATGCGCTGTAACGGTAGTGAAGGCGAGGACCATATTCTGCAGCATACACGGGCTAGGCCCGTGCTTGGTTCAGGCCATGAAAAGAATCTGTGAGTAAGGAATTATAGCATATGATTATACACGGTGTCTGAGAATCCGTGACTTCCTCTAGTCATATATATACCTGAAATGCATAATTATGTAATGCCAGTCATTTACTGTTAACTAATGCATCAACATGAAAGTTCACTACTCTGTGTGGTCGTAGACTGTATGCGAATTTCACAGATTACTAACAAGTGTGCCAACCTCTTGTTGCAGGCAATAAGACTGGAGATGATTCTGACCGCTGCTTCTACTAGTAGTCCAGCTGTCATGTAGCTATACGGGACATATTTATCATAATAGTGTATGAATGCGTGTGATTGATACATGCGTCATGCAGCCTTCTTTTCCAGTCCTATACTCCAACCACTATCACAGCTACCTATGCATTTATTTTGGACTACTGATATCAAGGAACAACACATACCTGCAGTTAGTAGCCAGAAGCTGGTTACAGCAAATGGCACCACAGAATAGATAGATCTCAGCATAAACCTTGAATTGCAAGATGGCTGGCTGTATCTCCACTTTCACTAGGGCTAGAAACTTCGGGTGTACAGCTGATTACTTTGCATACTAGTGTACATACGTGTGTTAGTATACTAGCTGTACTCAAGGAAATAGGTGGTGTTTGACTGAGCGGAAGCATTGCTCATGAATTATTGATAAGATGGCTTCACCCCAAGCGCACCCACCACGTAGTGCAAATAGATTTGAATGTATACGCACGGACTTCTGGTATACTGGCTACACGATGTCAGCATGCCACGGTGATATACGGAATTACCTGAATGTCCGTAATTTTTGCATATGCTCAATGATTTGCGATATGTTGGTACACGTGCTGTGTATACGTCAGGACTGACTCAGTGTTTTTTTTTATGAACACATGAAAACGCTTGTACTCGTTGAACGAGAACAGCAAGTCCAGCGAGAAAGGCCAGTCTCAGGTGTTATCTCTATTTGACGGCATGCTAATTAGTCTCGCCAGCTAGACTCTCCCAGTCTGGCTTGTCTACAGGTATGGTCATAACTAACTAATTTCTTTTTTTGCCACATCAGCATTTCCATCGAGCTGGCAAACTGTCCTGTATCGAAGCTAGTAGACTGTTGTGGATGCAAATTCCCTGCCGGAAACATCATCATCAGAAGAGTAGTGGCTATCTAGCAATACATGAAACTGTAGTTTAGCTCTAAAACATACATTGCTGTACTACTTAAGGTTACAGGCTACAGTTTGCTCATTAATATTCATGAGGATATTACTGCATTTTTTTTCTCAGCGCAGAAACTAGCTAGAGCAACACAGTAAACACGATGTACAGCAGTGCCATGCGTACTTTCCAGCAGGTATAGCTTTATAGGTAGCAAGTAATAACAACTGGTGCTTGCGGTTACCGACAGGTGTGCAGAACGGTACCCATTTTCTGTGTCAGTTTTTTCTGAACTACCGGATATCTTACCGTATGTCACACCGTAATCCAATTGTACGAAGGCAGTTCTAGTGCGGCTCGAAGCGTTTTCGCTGAGATGACTTACCGTTAGTGGGATCTGGTGCGATGTAGTCGCTAAATCGCTGTGAAAACTACTCACTTTTGGAAGTAAGCGCCTGTCACTCACCATACAGCAACAAAATCGCTTTGAGCCGCACTCAAGTAGGCTTAGAACTACCCAATAGTGCAGGAAAGCTTTACCTGTAACCCCCTCAGAAGTCAAAATCTGACGCGAAAAATGGTTACCGTTCCGTGTGCTATCGGTAACGCTAGCGCCATAATTGTTATTGCCTGCCACCCATGAAGCTATACCTGCTGGAAAGTACGCATAATTCTGAGGAGCATAGGCGTGCAGTGTACATGTACAGTAGCAGCTGACTCCCCAATGTCAGCTGTTACAGTAGTAGCCTGGAGAACAGAATCTATTTGCTCTTGATCGTGGCAGCTACATTCATGTGGTGTTTCCTGTACACCATCTCTCATTACAACATCACTTACCCAAATACTACTGTACATTATTATTTATACGGTTGATGCTTTAGGTCACCTTTAACAATACCACAGTATTTCAAGCTTCTCAGTTCTGTTGAAATTGGCAGTGATTGTGAACCTAGTCAGTGGAAATGCCTTTCCTGGAACTGGTTCGTTGGTGCACACATCAGGCATAGAGAGGGTAGGGATCTCCTTGATAAGATACTGTTAGAAATGGAGTGATGACTACTTCTAGTAAGGGAGTAGCTAGCAGCACTACCTTGACTTTGTGCATGCAGTGTGGAAATGACAATTTCCAAATGCCATTGGTGACCCAGAGTGTACCCTCAACGATGCTTGTCCCCCCACATTGAGTTGTTGTAAATTGTGCTGCATTGTGTGCATCTCAGTGTCACTTTGTATGCAGCAGAGACACCTCTCAAGGTGTACAGCTTCACTGTGCAGTGATGGTTTTCAATCAGACTTCTGTCACACCTGAAACACCGATTTACAGGTGGTGCTAGAATGCTGACATTACCTGACACTGTGGCAAGACAGTTCATAGAGAGACATTTGTCTTGTACAGGAGTTAAAATCATGTCAATGTCTTCCCAGGTAGCAAGTAAACTGCCAAGAAATCGCTTGCGTTGGGCCTGTGTCAATGTTGCTGGCAGGCTGCACAAAACTAAATAGATGTCGTGCCAGACCGTACACTGCGATGAGCCATGTCAGAATTTGCTCGTTTGAGGCTACAAACAGTCTCGGGATCAATCACTCGGAGTGAGTCATACGCTTGAGCCAGAGTTGTTGGGGCAAGATGACTGGATAGAGTGTGACTGAGGGTGTGAAAGATGGTTCCACTATAAGTGTGTAGGTGTCATCACAGCACCTTTGGGAGACTGGGTTTGTCCTCACTGTCACTAACTGATGCTAACTCACTGTGATCAACTGCTCTGTGTATGCTATTCTTGATTATCATAATCTTAGGTAGACTCTGTATTATTATTGTAAGGAAAAATATGGACCCTCCACACCATAGGCGTAGCTACCTGGAGCCAGTCCGGCTGGTCCGGTTTTGGCCGGACCACTGTTTTCACCGTGTTAATTGGGGCGAGCATGAGCGAGCCCCACACTAGCGAGTCCGCGTTGAAATGTTTGTCTGTCTGTACGCTGTCTGTACGTGGCCACATACCGTAAATGTTTTATTCCAATATTGCGTGTTCTCGAAATTCGGATTTCAAATCGAGTCAGCTAGCCTAGCTGGACAAGCACAAGATCGCGAGAGTCTGTCAAGAGACACAGCTCCAACGCAGAACGGCTGAGCAGACGCCAGACGGAGACTAGGCAAGCTAGACAGGAACAAGATCGCGAGCGCCAGCGCTAGCGTAGGGCGACTGAGCAGACGGAGGCTAAGCAAGCTAGACACGAACAAGATCGTGAACGACAGTACCAGCGTAGGGCGACTGAGCAGTCAGCGTAGGCAAGCCAGACAAGAACAAGATCGCGAGCGCCAGCGCCTACGCTGAACGACCGAGCAGACAGAACAGGCCAGGCACTCTGAACTAAACCAAACAAGCTTACCTTACCTTCCCTTGAGCAGGAGTGGGTACAGTCTAAGCTTGCTGGGTTTCATGCTAAGCTAGCCAAAATGAGTCCTTCCCAGCATCAAGCTCACTAAAACTGTACACACAACTTTGGTCCAGTTCCACTGGAGTTGTAAGGTCTTACTCAGGTAGAAGAGATGTTGACTCTCCCCTGTGTGATGCCAATTATGAGTGTGTACAGGCTTCCTCATGGTCAGCTCAGCTATACAGTGGCCATGTACCACAGGATGTTGCCAGTTCTGTCTCTATAGCCTTCCACGTGACCCTACATGTGTATACGTATATGTCTGACCACAATATTTGCTCATGCTCGCCCCACAATGCCCTGCATTTCACTAGTAATATTCATAATTACTGCTTGGTATGTGCCCTCATTATCTCTACAAAACTTGCCTGCATGCAACTTTATGCCCTCCTGAGCTTACCATCCTCCTTGTTGTGAGCGTAGCAAGCTGCACTTCTTGTATATATCAATCAATCAATCAATGGTTTTTACGTCTCGTCCCTAGGACAGCAGGTCAATTTTGGCCCATGAGACAGAAATACAGCATACATACGTATTTACACACCAATTCTATCCTTTACTCAACAGGTTCATCATGTACATTTATGTACCAGGCTTCATTCAATCTAGTCCTTGTTCAGCTTGCTATGGGACTTGAGACGATGAGTATCCATTTATAGCTATGGAGAGTTTTTCCTTGTCTGAATCGTAGTCCTGGTGTACCATCGATAACTTGGTAAGCAACGTCTTTCACCCATCTGGGATTGGGTAGCTTAGGGGCCTCTGATATCTTGGGATTACTCCTGGTTCCATCACTATATATATTATGGACGTATGTCCGTACGTATACCATATGTTCTATCTATCCAATTTCGCAACGCAACAAGCTCACGCTCGCCCCATAATGCCCTGCATTCAACTAGTAATAATAAAATTACAGTTGTGCGTGTGTCCGTCCGTCCGTCCATGCATTACAGAGGGTCAGCTGAAGTCAGTTGACCCCCGAGTCAAAAGCTACTGCATCCCTCGATAGAGCAACTCGGAGGCTACAGGAGGGGTGCCTTTGAAGGCGCATACGACAGCACTGCCTACGTGTAGGAGCACTAGGCCATTGGGCGAGCGGGACTGGAGCGAGATGGCGCTTGACACTCTCCAGTGATCCCTGGTGGTTAGTGAAAGGGCCAGTTCTGTGAGAGGCGATTAGCTGTGGTGGCTTAGTGGAGCCAGACGACCATGTTCTTAGCTTCTTGCGCACGGAAGCCTCGGGAGAGAAACGGCAAGAAGTCTAATGAGTTTTTGCCACTGTCTGATTTGCACCCCAAAACAGCAGCGAAACTGGGTTTCTGGCTAATACACACGATTTTCATACACTTTCCGACAACTTGGCCACAATAAAGGGCAGACTCACCTCATTACAACGCTTTTCCGAGCTGCTTTCGCCAGCTGCTCCACTTCTGCCACCACTTATGGCCCTCCCACCCACCCGGTTCTGGCATTTGCCTGAACCTGTCTCCACTATATATATCCAGGATATGATGCGGTGAAGCCATATGACACAAATACGCGTCCACCTCCAGTAATCGGTTAACTCTTTAATGACTGGCGTCATGAACTTTGCATTCTCCAGTGACCAATGACACCGTACAGCGTCATGGTGATGTGGCCTCACAAAGACGGCTCTAGTGCGCTAACTGTTTAGCTAGGGAAATACCCTCCCTTACAACTGTATTCATACTAGGTGGGCGTCCCCGGATGTGTACATAGTAGACCTCCAGAGTGTTGTGGGGGCGGGCATGAGCTCAGAGCCGTTCGGCCCTTTCCTAAGGCACCCCAACCGCTGTTCGTGTACAGTTGAAGCTTAGCCAGGCAAAAGAGATGACTATGGCAGGTCTGACCTAGTCCTAGTTTAGCTCTTGCCTAGCTCCCTACGCAAGAAATGAGGGCCGTCCTACCGCTAGTTAGTCTCCTTACTAGACGCATGTCCGTGATACTAGAAGTTCGCCGCCCGCCTTCTTTCTTCACCCCAGTTCACTCAGAATCTACCGAAGTGAGTCTCAGTACGTTGTCTGGCCTTTTCTCTCGCCGTTTACACTAAGCTTCCGCTACCAAAGTGACATCGTTTCGATGCTAGAAGGCGTTAACTGAAGCCACTAGCAGACCACGCCTTAACACAAATTTTTGTGGTCACGGGGTCACACCATGCCCTTTTGCACAACGATCGTTAAAGAGTTAATAACACCGTTCATGTCCGAAGAGTACTGGTTGAGCACCGCTGACACAGAGCCTCTCAGCGCTGGAACGGTACCTGAGTGACCTGCTCTACGCCTAATATACTAACTAATAGTTACTAATCATTAATTATTATTATTAACGTTAACATTCCATTTTGATGACTGCTGTTGTGTTCAATCAACAAAGCAAAGCAGGAACAAAAATGGATACAATAGTAGTCACAAATTCTTGAAGTCAACTACAAATCACAGCTGCTGGAATCATCACTACTAAAAAAGAGTCCATAATATTTCGGTGAGTAGTTGCACCAACTTCTAGTCTGATGTGGTGACAGGGGGTTGGTGAAGGATCGCAGGATGATAGAGTGGAAGTTCGTGAATGGTTCATGAATGGTGAAGAGCGATGAGTGCTTGAACTTCCAGCAAGTTAAGACTTGGGCAGGGAGCGAGGCATATGGGTCTGGTGATGAGCCCTAGACAGTGATGATGGTATAGGCCGAAAGCTGGAACGTGGAGACTGAGGAGCAAAGCGAAATCAGAAAATATAACAGTGCCAATTTTTTTTTTATGCCAGGATCACGATGGATTTCCAGTGTGTCTGCTCCCCATTTTTTCATAATTATCTATAGTGTCCTTAAAAGCATTCACTCCATTTGTATTAAGAACACCTTCTTTCAATGCATCTTTGATGAAATTAGCTCGCTTTGCAGTGATTGGATCTGAAGATTGAACATCTTATTCTAGTGTTACACAGAAGGTGATGGTGTTAGTAAAACATAACCTGCATGTTTTACATACATACCCAGTCATGTTTCTTGCTATCATCTTGTGGATCGGAAAATGCTCATCATTTGTGATTTCACATGCATACTTTCACCAGGAATTATTGAAGCTCATTGAGCATGATCGGAGCTTTCTGCATCTCATAATATTTCTATAGTGTGATCTACATACATAGTTATGGGTGGGCAGTAGCTCATGATCTATTTTACCACTTACAGAGAGATGCATTTCCAAGTGTCTATATAGACTGTCAGTACCATACCAATCATCAGGACTTCACTGTGGCACTGTTTGGCACCTGCATTGCGCATCAAATCACCACAACAGTATATTATGCTGTGTTCTCTCAGCTGCTAGACCAAATTTGCTGCAGCTAACTCGTGGATCGTGTGTGTTTTGATGATGTAACACATTTTCTTTGTTGCCATAGTTTTGCATGTGGGTCATTCCATATCAAATCAACACAAAAAGATAATGACCCTCACGGATTTGGACGAAACTTGGTAGGTGCATAGTATCCACTGAGATACTATTCCAAAATAAGATTTAGGACCGTACTTTATATGGCTTCAGAGTTAGAGCCCAGCAAAGAGTCAGTTTTTCGCCAATTTTCTGCTCACCTGTTGTTCTATAATCAAGTATAACTTTAAGTATGATAATTAATTTTTTATTAGCTATCAATTATATCATATTGTACCTTATGAAATACGCTTTCGTGTGATATATTACAAATGTGTATCCCATAAATTTGGGATCAAAGGTTATCATTAGTGCACTTTGACCTTTGCTCTCTCAAAAACGGATGTTTTGAATTTTACTAAAAAAAATTTCAAATGTTTATGGGATCTTTCTCTTCAATTGCTGTAACTTTGGTTTTGGGACTCTTGTGGGTTTAGGAGATACATAATAGAATTCAATAGCAGGTAGGGTGAATTGCACCAACATGTTCTATTAACATAATCATGTATTTTTAGTGATGGTTGGTAGACCTACATGTTATACTTTATATTTGGGCTTGAGAAGTTATTACTATATTTTACAAGTTTAGGATCATCATAGAGAAAATAGCATATTTTACTGACAAATGTGTATAGTCCATGGTAATCATTACAGAAACTCATGATGCCCTAGCCTTTAGTTTGTCAGAAGCAGCTTTACTCTCCTTCTGTGTTAGAGTATGTACACGGCCTGTAGTTGTCCTTGGGTCCACTGCAGTCAGAATATCCGAGATTGGAACATTGATGATGTCTTGCACACGGGGATACCTAAATGATCGGGACGGCCCATGAGGATGGAGCAAGGTCACTCTTACTTCATCGTTGTCAGCATTGAGTTGGAGCACGCAAGCTACCCACCACTGTCCATCATAGAAACATGTGACAAATCCAGAGATCTGTTCTAATGGAATCTCACTCTCATATGAAGTTACCTTTTCTTCCTTGGAGGTGGTTGAGGATGAAAAGACTCTGGTTGTCACTCTGTCTTTTGAGATTGGGACAAAGGAATGAAGCTTGCGAGTTCCAGGAATTGTCCGAGCTCTCTGGAATCGTCCTTCAAGATGGATCTGCTCTCTTTTGTAGTCTTCTGTGCTGCAATATTCAAAGAAGACTGCAGGTATACTACTAGAAGCCCACTCAAACAGCTGACGAGGGGTCATGATCTGTTCATCATAGGGTCTTTGCAGGCTAGCTCTTGCAGCAAGCCGTTTAACTGTGCCACCAAGTCCATCACAAGCACCTTTGCCATGAGAGGTTGCAGAAAAGTGCCACTGAGCAGAACTCCAAAATCTTCCTTATGATGGCACAAGTTGATGAAGTTCTTGCGATTTTTGTATTGAGATGCTGCTCCATCGGAAAAGTAGTAAATTTTTTTAGGATGTGAAGAAAACTTTCGTTTTAAAAAAGCAATGAAATTTTTTTGGAAAAGATAGACAGCAATCGTGTCATGATGCAGACAGTCAGATATAACTACATAGCTCAGATGACACAGCTTCTCAGATTCAATGTAGTAGGCAACAAATGGATGGATAGTGGCCTGAGAGTTATTCCAATGGAATCCTTGTGCTGCATCTTGGAGGATGAAGGAGTAGTTTTCTGAAAAATCTGCAGTGACTAGCAGCTCTCCAGGTTGTAAAGTTGACGTGCAATCTTTGTAAAACGAAGCTTGCCTCATTGCTATGAAAGAGTGAGAGAGAAGGAGTTCCAGTTTCTCGCAGAACAATTCCACAAAGTCATCGATTGGTGTACTGACTGTTTCAAGTGTAGATCTATCAACGGATACCCACTGCTTGAAGACAACATTGTCAATCATGCTGTCGTCCATAATAGTCACTAAATCATCTCTGAGGCTAGTGATGCCAGGACAAGATTTGCAAGTACCCAAGTAGCATCCAGGTAGGGGTGGATTACAAATAATCCGTGCTAAGCAGTGGTGATATGTTGCGAGAGGGATATCACAATGTGCTGTCACATCAGGTAGCCTCACACCCAGCATCATGAGTTTCACATTTTGATGGATGGTGCTAACACAAACTGAGTGGGTACCACTAGCACCAGCCAGTACACAGTGCTTGGGTCGAAGTTCAGCAAACTTGGAGAATCCAACTCTTTCAGGTCCTTGAATAGTTGGTAGACTTCTCTCAAGTTGTTTAGAACTAATCTTTTCTGGACATGCACACGTTGATCACCTTTCTTTACAGAAACAAAGTCTTTCTTACCAGGCATCAATCTGCTTACATCATCAGACTCATAGAAGTCACAAACAAGATCAGTAGTTTTGAGGGATAGGGGATGGCCTGACTTAGGATTAGGAGTTGCTAGGACCCCCTTCTCCCTAACAAGATCTTTTGCTTTTCGGGCCATATAGTTGGTTGTGCAAAATTCACTCTGAATTTTTCTAACCGACCAACTTTTGGGTAAAATAGTTAGAATTTGCACCTTTTCACTCCTTTTTGTGGTTATATGAAACTTCTCTTTCAGCTGTTTGACTATTTCACCCTCATCATCAGTCTCATCAGATTGCGCATTGTGTATCATCACCCTTTTCATGGCTTTGGTAATTTTCTTAACCTTCTGTTTCGAGTACTTGGTGTACTGGAGCTTATGTTTCCTAATAGGTGTCTCACCAATTTCACCCAAGCATTGGTTAAGTGATACTAGTGGCTCAGAGGTGTCAACATAGCCTTCACTCCCTGATTCAGGATCAGAGGAAATAGTCATAGGGACTTTTGCGAGCTTCTTCCTACAGTCATCACAGATCTTAGATCCCACTGAAATTGAAGGTATTTTTTCACACATCCACTTTGTAACTGGTCTGAGATTTTTTCTTCTAGAAGAGTGGTTACATAGTTCGAATGGGTTGCAACAAGAGTTGATCCACTGTGATTGAGCCATAGTATCCCAGAAATTAAGAAATCCAACAAGTAGCAAAAGTAAGTTAAAACAAAGGCAGTAGTGTACTAGAGAATGAGAAAACTGAATGCTAGCTTAGCATGCACCCTTTATATAACACAACAGAATGGAGAACTTCACAAAAAGTAGTTACCTAGTAAGAGACCCTAAAAGTTTTGGCTGTCCCTGACAACAGCAGGTATAGAAGACAGAAGTGAACAGAACTTTTGTGAACCCACTTCACTTGTGTACACTTTACTTAGGAACTGTGGAAACTACTATTTCCTCATTCTGCTGAAAGCTTTGGGTTGTCCCTGACAACAGCAGGTATGTAAGAGAGAAGTGAGCAAATTGAAACAGAACTTTTTTGAACCCACTTGACTTGTGTACACTGTACTTAGTAACTAGGGGAACTAGTACCTCCTCATCCTGCAAAAAGCATTGGGTTGTCCCTGACAACAGCAGGTATGCATAGAAGAGAGAAATGAGCAAATTGGAAAAAAACTTTTTATGAACCCACTTGACTTGTAACTGTGGGAACTACTATTTTCTCATCCTGCTAAAAGCAGTCCCTAACA
>CAWUPZ010000091.1:0-17784 GCA_963924555.1 Crambe crambe
AGATGAACTGGAGTGTAGACTAGAGAGAAGCAACCGCATGGATCGCTTTGCTGTGGCAGTAGTCAGCACTGACACGGTAGTTGGCCATGAACCTCAGAAGATTTCACGGGCGTGCTCTCTGTTTTTAAGACGAGGTGGAGGCATTACTTGCCGTATTGTAGGAACAAGGAAGTACTCCACAGACTTACCTCAGGGAGGACTGCAGGACTGACAACACGTGGTCTCCTACTAGTACATTTTTTCATGGGTTAATTTTTTTGCAGACGCTAGTTGACCACGAAAATTGTGAAAATTAATCCCCTGCAAAAATACCCGCTACACTGTATTTGCATCAGTACACCTAATGTATGGGGAATGATCAATAGGTTGGTTATGAAGGATTTAAAGCCATGAGCTTGTAGAGTCTTCCGCGACTCAGCGAGAGAAGTCGATTAATGTACAGTAAGTTTCATCTCCATATCATGTTTGGTTTGCGAGTTACATGTATAAAAACTTTAATGAGTCTCAAGTGAAGACGTGCGTAGTAGAGATTTCATGGCTACTGTTTGTATTGTCCTTCATTTTGGTGCAGTGTTTGTTCAAGGGTGGGCATTATTTGAAAGTCCGTTTTGGGGCTAAGTGTGTACACTATACTACGTCCACATTGAGTTGATCACTCATTAAAAATTCCTGTGTTTAGGTATGCCATCCACAATGTATGGCGTTTTGTGGTTTAACCACATGTACTTTCTATAGCAAGCGCATTTTCCTGTGCAGTTGATTAAAGCACATCTGGTGACGATTGCATTGAAGATGGCCAAGTTATTGACGGTTTTCCACTGATTAACTCAACATGGACGTATTATAATATAGTGCAGTGTTTAAGGTAACAAGGGGTAGTCCCTTGCAATTAAAGACCTTCCCCCCCCCCTTTGCCTGCATTTCACTTTGCTTCAAGATGCACTTCACCAAGGACAAATATTTAGTTTATTTAAAAATTTAATGGTTGAATAATCAAAGTGTTACCAGGGTTTCGTTTAAGGGGGGTGGAGGGCATTTCCCCCCCTTGAATTTTGTGCCCCTCCCTTGGAATTAGAAAAGAATTAATCAAAGCTTTTAGGAAATCAATGGGAATGTATACAGTGTGTATACATTAGTGCAGTATAACTTTTCATACAGCCATTCTTCTAAATCTGTCTGTCAGTTTCCCCACAGTTTCAATGGCAATTTTCATTACGTAGGAGTGACTAAATTGTGAGGTGACCCAACCACGTCACTCGACGATGGTTACTTAATATTAACTGCTGTTAGAATGAATATTATCCCTCAACGTTTTCAGCCGCTAGTAGCCTTCATCAGGACTAAATTGTCTGATTTGATTTCTAAGTTGTGTTTTGATGAGCTTCTTAGAGCATGAAACCACTTCCTCCATACATGCAATACTTTCCCTCCTTGACCTTCCCCTTTGTGTTGGGAGGTGCTGTGATTTGGACAGCTAGCTAGCTAGGCTTGAGTTAATTATGCTCTATTTTCTATGCATTATTCTATTCCGAATTTCCCCCCAAATCCTCCATTATGCTCCTACATTTTAACATTATGCTCATCTGTTGCTTTCATTCTTCCCGCTGTTTTGCATGCAGAACATATGTTTAGTATAATAATCAGCAGCGGTTTCAATTATCAGTAAACACATGGTATGAAGTGAAATCACACTACTGCTTTTAAGGCTGACTTCTTCCCTGCATGCATTGCAGAACAATTTGCCTCTGAACACAGTTAGGTGTTCACCAGACAATTCCCTCACTCTTTGCTGTGTTGTTACACCTTTTGGCTCTGAGCTTGTCGAAGAAGAGGTTTTTCGACATTTACCTCCGCTGTTACTAAGTATTTTGCGCTTTCGATTAAGCTCAGACAACTTTGGGACCTCGTCTAAAAGCGATACTACGCTTGACTTAGCAGTGGTAGCATCTCCTTCGGAATCGCTAGATTCAGACGAAGACCATCCCAAACACACGACAGACGTGGATGCGTCGTTGTTCATTTTTCGAAATGGTGCCGTCAGACAATCGCAAGTCGCAATCTTGTGCGCGTGTTTTCGCTGAAAGACATTACGGGACCGCGTAATGGATTATGGTAAATACTGTTCTAATTAACGCCCAGTTCTGGCGTGTCATACTATTATGCCTTAAAATTTCACATCATGCTGGCATAATTCCCAACGCTGCAACATGTCTATTATTCCCAAAATTATGCTTGCATAATTAACGCAAGCAAGCCTATAGCTAGATTTCTTGTTGTTTTAGCCATAGGAATTTTCCTGCTGTGGCTTGTGCAGCTCATTTTCTTCTTTGTAGTATACATGTACATTATTTCCTTCTCACTCATGCTCTTCCTGTGGTCTGCAAAGATAGTTTTCTTGTGTATCCTCAGCAACTGGTATTTCGCTTCTTCAAGGACAGTGTATATACAAGTATCTTAACTTATGCACAGATTAGTCTGGGTAATCACAATGACATCACCTACTCTAAAAATAGGCATCTCTACGCTGAACTATAGTAAGTCCACGTTGAGTTGATCATTCATTAAAAGTTTGTGTGTTGAATTTCTGGTATGCGAGGACTGGACGTGCTAAGAATGTGAAAAATGCGAAAGGTATGCCATTCCCAATGTATGGCGTTTTCTGTTTTACTACTTTCTCAAGCATCCACGACTCCAAATTTTAAGTATAGCAAGCGCATTTTCACACACAGTCGATTAAAGTGAGTCCCGTGATGATTGCATGCAAGACGGCCAAGTTATCCGCGTTTTTCAGTGATCAACTCAACGTGAACATACTATAGCTGTTGGCTAAGGGGTTCTGGTGAACAATCTTCCATCATTCACATAAGAAATGAACGTTAAATGTAATGGGATGAGAATGTGTTTGAATGTGACTCGTACCTTTTTTACTACTTTTCTTGGGTGAGCATGTCCCTGCATGGACCCCCTAACTACAGCTGTGCTTCTCGTGCCTGCACAGCAAATCACCCCCCCCCCCACTCTTTTATTACATACACCATTTTGCCCCCCTTGCCAAAATGTGGGGATGAAACCCTGGTCACACGTGTTAGCACATACCTATGATCACAAAAACAAGGTGGAAATTTATCAGGTAGAAGTTGATGTGAACAAAGGGCCGTAGGAACAGGTCCGGCAGGTGTGGCGGCTGCTGGAACAAAGTTTGAGCGAGCCTTAAAAATAATACATATATATTACTCCTTATATTTCGCCAGGTGTGTAATTCGCTAGTAAGGAGACTATGACCAAACCCTGTCTTTCCCACCTATCACACATCCGTACCACCCGGTCCAGCTGGTCCAGCCATGGTCAGACCTTACTTCCAAAAAGTTGATCAGCATAATTGATGCAGAAAGTAATTTTTGGCTAGAATACGCACCCCTCAACAAGCACATTGCTTGGTAGGTTCCGTCAGCCAACTGCAGTAGTGAATCTAATTGGACCATTGTAGCACTAGCGACAGTATCTCACGTCGGGCGTCCGTGATGAGAATGGGTAGACCACCTCAACTTCAGTAGTAGCTAACATTCTACAGCAAATTACCGCCACTAGCAAGGAAAATGAAGTCATCTTGGGGTGAGGTAAAGTGGGTGTGGTCTAAACACGCCCCTAGCCGGACCAATTGGAAAATGCTTGCCATGGCCTGGTGTATATGTATTTGTTTTAGAAACGTCGGCTTTTACTCTTATTGTTGTTGTTGGCTTTGTTGTTTAAGTAATTTAAAAAAACAAATTATGATATTTTATTATAGACTTACAATATTGTTGTAGTGATTATTTTTGTACTGTTCCTGTCGTTATTATTTGTTTGATCTTGTCACACGGAAACACTGGCTGTCATCGAGTTGGCACGGCCAGCACGAAATAGTATAGAAATATGTATGTATAGAGAACTATTAGATGGAGACCGGCCCGTTTCGTTCCCGCAGAGTGCTTGTAAGTATCGTATTGTTAGATAAATGTATACACTAGCATAGACATCAAGCACACTGTAGACGTTTCGGCTCACTAAGGGCCTTCTTCAAGAGCACATGCTGCATCCTCATTTTCTTCCTGATGCTGAATGATGGAAGGGGCGTTGGCCATCAGTGTCGGATACACGCTCTTGAAGAAGGCCCTTAGCTAGCCGAAATGTCGACAATGTGCTTAATGTCTATGCTACTGATACTCTGCGGGCAACGAAGCAGACCGGTCTCCATGTAATAGTTGCCAAAACAGCGTCTTAAGGAGCATAGGCTCACGGTTTGTCGCTGAGTTTCCCAAACTTATAGATCTGGTATGGAGAGAGAGAGAGAGACAGAGAGAGAATAATATTCTGTAGCTAAATGTACATGACCATGTGACCTTCTCATACTAGCATATGATGGTCAGCTGAAATGTTATCCTTAATTTTTGTGTTAGCTGGTGGCATACTAACCATGTCATTGCTAAGAGTTGTGTAATGTGGTTGTGTCACTAATGAGGTGGTCATGTGTTCATGGCCGGATCATGTTTTTGTGTGATGCAGGCTAACTTTGTCCGTCCATTGAAGCGTCCTCTCTCTTCCACTTGTCCTGTCATTGTTTTCAAGGTAAACTTCCTTCATTTTTTTGTACTTTCAAGGAATAATTTCACCCTCTTTCTCTTGACTATTGTACAGCCGACCTGGAAAGATGAGAAGGGAGTGAAATTTCCTTACCTTATCATTGGGGCAGCTGGAGGAACACACATCCCTACAGCCACAGCTCAAGGTGATGCGAATCTGGTCACATGAACTGCCCCATGTGACTGCATGACAGTGATTGGCTGCTATGTTCTGTAGCCTCGCTGGGAGTGCTGTCTTTTGGGTGGAGCTTGTCGGATGCAATGGAGGCCAAGCGACTTCATCATCAACTCTACAATAATACTGTTTATGTTGAGAGTAAGTCCAATATATTCTACACACACAAACACACACACTTACATGCAGACGTGCATACCTTATAGCGGGAAATTTTCGATTTGTGAAAATTTTCGCATAATTTGAACACGTGCAAAGTGTGCGAAAATTCGAACCTATGAAAATTTTTGCCAGCCGCACGTGCATACGGTCTCCAATGGCTTTCTACCGGTATCTGAAGCCTCTACGGTGCTCCAGATGTCCCTGTAAATATGGCAGCCTCGTATCATGGACTCCATGATGAAAGAAACATACACCATGAATCAACAAGTTTGAATTAGGGTAATGCGCATCCCAGGGGGTGTGGCTTGAAGGACTGGGAAAAGTTGAATATTAGAACTTCAAAGTTTTATTCTGAGGAAAAATTTAAACTTGTACGAAAATATGCACCACCGAACATTTCCCGCTATGTACACAAGTTACATTTGAATAGTACTCTAGGGTGCTAGGAATCGTATTTTTCTTTGTACTTCACTTACTGTAAAAGTGGAAATTTTGGGCAGTGCAATATTTTCGGTAAACAGAAAAAGACATCGTTCAGTAAGAAAAAGTTTTCAGTGTTACGTATACTGAGTACTAGTATTAGTGTGCGTTTATTAGAATGTCCACATGGCCACTTACACACTATATTATACTAGTAGAGTAGCAGTAGGTGGTCGCGGTGTGAGTGGCGGTGGCTGTGTACTTACATACTAGTGTGGTGTACATGTATGCAGATCAGTGCATGCTGTACCTGAATCATGTCATTGCTGTCGTGGTGGCGGAATTTGAGAGACCGAAAGTGGCCGGTCTTCCCCATCCTAACGCTGAGGCCAATGCTGTTGAGGGCGCTATTTGTGAGTCGGCAAACAGGGAAATTGAAGCTCAACTTGTTGCCTGCTTGTGTTGTGCTGTGCTAGTTGCCACTCTCATGGTGCCTTGCCTTTGTTGTGCGCCTTTGCAACTGTTGTGTGGCTGTGGCTCTGTTGTACCATGTTGGACCTGTCATGCTGCTTTGCCTCAGTAGTGCTGCTTTCCTTTGTCATTTTGCTTTGGCAGCAATGTTGGACTAGCCAGTGTTGTGCAGCTTTACTGTTGCCCTGCTAGTTGATCTGTTATCCTAGTTCTCCATTCCTATTCCGCCCTGCCATGCAGAGTGATGCTGTCTTCCCCATGTTAGGGCCTGGATGCTAGAAACTGCATGCCCTCAGTTGTGTAGTTGGGGTGTCGTCTGGTGCTTGAGCTTGCTGGCCATTTGGGTCCCCCTCTCAGTGATTGTTCCGTATAGTGTTCATCTGTCCTTGTTCAATTTGGCTCTCTCTCTATGCGCTGTGGTGTCTTCCTGTTTACATCACTGCTCATTGCCGTAGCTGTACTTTCATGAACATGTGCCACTTGGTTGGGTCTCTTGAGAGAAACAAATGGCGTGGTTTTGACTCCATTTCCCTGCCCTGGGCTGTGTTGCTTATGCTTGGTAGCTCACCAGCCTTTGTCATGCTGTGCTGCTTCAGACAGGCCCCCCCTTTACTCTGCTACTCAAGCATGCATGCATGCTGCAGGTGATGCTATGCTGGAGATATATATCTATATACTTGTTGGTGCATACTGGGTGTTGCTATTTGCGTGCTCTGTTGATGTAGTGGGTGGAATTTGTGTTGCCTCTGTATGGTTGTGCCGTGTGCTGGTTCCTGTACTGTGCAGGTATGCTGTTCCTAGTAGGCACTATGTGGTTTTCCATGTACTAATTGTTGCCTAAAGGTGTGGTCATATCCAGGAACAGGTTTGCTAAGTCACCTGTGTGTTTGATATTTTGTTGTCTTGGGCAGTGTTCCTACTTCATGGCTGTAGCCACCAGTTCGGTTTGAACCAGACCACTTCTCAGAAGGAGAATAATGAATATTCAATATCAACCACACAAAAGCTGAATTTTTAGCCTCAGCTGTTTTAGTGTCTGGAATTCGTCCATGCACTTGATCTTCGGAATCCTTGTCTTTGTCTCGGTGTTGTCGAGTGTGCGCCACAATATGTATTTTTGGTTATGAATGTTCCTTAACAAGTTACCGTAGTTGCTCTAAAAATTCGACGCTCTAATTTTGAAAATAAATACGTATTCAACAATGTTTTGATTGAAATGTCTCTAAATATTCGTCCGAAAAATTGTTATGAGCACGCGCTCCAATTTCGCCAGAGTCTCCAAATTTGACAGCAACACCCGAGAGGCATCATCGAGTTGAACTGTTGTTCCTTAAGTAAGTCACCGATGTCGGGATTCCAGTCATTTTTGTAAGCATGATAGCCTTGAACAACGCTTACAACGCGAAGGGAAGAGTTGGCTATGTGTATCACGTTCGTAAACGGGGAAAATCTCTCATTTCGTCAAAAATAACTACATTTTAATTTTTCCTCTCGTGTTCACTCTAAATATTCGTCCAAAAATATACATTACCGAACTTAACGTGACGAATTTTGAGAGCGACTACGGTAACCGGACCATGTTAAAATTGGTGGCTGCGGCCCTGTACTTATGCCCATGGTACCATTGTTATACTGCTTTCCTCCCATGTTTCCCTCCCATTCTTATGCCGTATTGGTGATGCTTGGTGAGCTCGCTTGCTTCTGTGGTGAGGCGCTGCATTCATGCACTGATTTGCTATGTACACATGTATCTTGTGTGTACTAGGCATTTGTTGTTCTGGACAGGGTTCCGACACTTTAAACGTAATGTCCACATTTGTGCTGCATTCGTCCCTAGCCTTTTTTGCCATGCTGATGATGCTTACTGGACTAGCTAGCCTCGGTGGTCAGGCACTGCATTCAGCCACTGACATGTTGTGTGTCCTGTGTATGCTAGGCATTAGTTGTCTTGGGCTCTGTTCCTACAGTTTTAGCCATGTTTGCCATATTTGTGCTGCATTCCCCCTATTGTTTTTGCCATGTTTGGTGATCCATGGTCGGCTCGCTGGCCTCTGTCATGGGCCACTGCATTGAGGCATTGATTTGCTATGTGTCTATTGTGCTAGGTTTTGCTGCCTTGAGCAGTATCCCTACACTTTAACCATGTTGCTATATATAAATAATACTTTCCTCCTGTCCTACTACCACTTTGTGGTGATTGATGGTGGGTGCTCTGACCTCTGTCGTGAGGCGCTGCAATCGGGCTGTGAGCGGTTGTGTGTCTTGTGTGTGCTGGGCATTTGTTGTCTAAGGTAGTGTTCTTAGCCTTCAACCATGTTGCCATGCATATTTATACTGCTTTCCTCCTACCCGTATGCAGCCTTTCGTTAATGCATAGTGGGGTCGCTGGCCTCTGTTGAGGGGAACTGCATTCAGGCACGGATTTGCTCTGTATCTTGTGTGTTAATTATTTATTGCTGTTGTTATTGTGGACAGTGTTCATACATTTCAGCTGTTTGCCGTGGTTATGTTGCTGACCTCCTGTCCTTGTGCCGTATTTGGGGATGCTTGGTGGGCTTGCTGGCCTCTGTCATGGGGCGCTGCCTCCTTTGGTCCCCTCTGCCTCTGTTACGCTTCCCTGCATTTGCCGCATTGCCTGTCAGCCCTGGGGGGGCACTCCCGGGGGCCCCTTGGCTATGTCGCTTGTCCTGGCATCTAAAATGGGCAGTACCGTGCTAGAGCTACATGTACATGTACAGGTCATCTTAGTGCATGTTGGGTGCTGTCATTCCCATGGTATTTTCATGTGTTTGGTGCATGGGGTGTTGGTTGCTTAGGTGTGTTGGTGCCTGGTGCTTGTTGCCTATGCTGTGCAGCTGTGCTTGATTGACCTTTTTGTAGCTAGTGTTACCATACTGGGTGCTCCATTTGCTTGTGTTGCCCTGCTTGGTCCTTTGTGCATCTTTGCCTTGGCTGTGCTGTCATAATCATGCACCATTATGTGGTATGTCTTAGGGAGGGTAACTGGTGTTCGCTGTCAGTCGTTGCTTTGCTATCAGAGTGCCATCCCTTTTGTGCATATCAATACTTCGGTTGTGGAAATCCCGACAGCTCCCAATAGTTGTGGTGATGCATCTGGCATGAGTATGTCGGCTTGTGCCAGGATACCATCCACTTATGCCTCGTTGTCAACATTCATGCCGTACTTACTAATAGTAGCGAACTTTGTTGGATTGAGATCATGTGCGTTTCCTTGCTCTCTAGCTCTGGCATACCAATTCTTAGCCAATTGCCGCCGTCTATGCATCCTAGGATAGCCTTTCACACAAGAACGCCTAGATACTTCAGCCCGAGCTGCAGCCATACCAGTTGCTGCAGCATGCTACATGTGTGAGAAGTAAAATTAGCTTTCATCAGCAAAAGTTTTTAGCGGCATGAAATTTCAACGTAAGCAAAGTTTTGGCGCTTCAGTGACTGACGATAATTAGATTCACCAAAAATTTAATAGAACGGAAAATGGATTACGCGAAAATTTCCTGATCTACGGTCCTTTCTATATCTTTATCCTACAAACAGCACCCACTCGGTATAGGCTTACTGTAGTATTTGTATTTTAGTAAAATGTTGGCCTTACTCCGTACGGTTCTATTGACTCTCCCTGCTAGTTCTTTAATACATTGTATACATGTACCGTAAATCGGGAAATTTTGTGTTCAAAAATATTAGTGTGAAATTTTCATTTCTAAAAAAATTGGTAATCCTGGGTAGACTACGAAAATTTAACTCGCATTCAATTACTGTGTTGAAACAATTCCTGTGCTTAAATTTTGTAGTCCTTGGTGAGCACAAAAATTTTTCGCAGCAAAAAATTTTCTGGCTTATGGTATATATTTTAAATATATAACATTCTTTCTATTTTACAGCTGTATGATACTATATCATGAGTCCTGTTCTGGCTCCTTATTCTTCTTCTTCTTAAACGGAAGAAGGAAACAAATTTTAGATGCTTCCAGAGTGAACAGGAACTTTAATTCCACCACCCAAAATCAATTAAATAACAAGCAACACTATATAACGGACGAGGGTCCGAGCTTGATAAGATCACAGTGGGATAATGAAGAAGGCCTAAAAGGGACAAAACATGCATCTGCCCTGGGAGAAGAACAATGCGGAGCAACAACAAGACTAATGACATACATGTAATAGATCTGTAAAATAGAATAATATTACATGTTTGAAGTATATATATTAAACAAATAGCATGGAGAGTCAATAGAACTATACAAAGGAAGGCTAATTTTTCATTATAATAGTATATGCAGTAAGCTTTAAAAACGTTGGCTTCGTCTCTTTTCGTTGTATTGACTCGATTAGTTGTTTTTCTTATTTCGTCTATAAAGAGTACTCTATATTTATTTCTGATCCTATCTAGTTCTTGTCTGTTCTAGTTCTTTTCTGTTCTTATTCTTCCGATGTTGCTTCTTCTCTTGTTCTTTTCTTCTTCCTTGAGCGGGACGCGCGTTTCGGCCTCCACGGCCTTCTTCGGTCGCTCTTGCTGGATGGACGCAATGGTATAGTCTCTCAGTACTCCTTATATAGGGTCACTTCGTTCTTAAATGGACGGAGAGGTGGGATGGTCCCACTTCCTTTTCTCTCTGGATGTGACCCATTATAGCCCCAAGGTCCTCCTAGAAAGCCTGATTTGATGTCCTCATCACTCCCCTATGGATCTAAATTGAGGCCGTCTGGTGCCAAGGTCTGAAATGTGTGTATCCAAAAGCTCTCCCGTTGTTTTCGTCGAGCGAAGCTGGCCATTATTTGTTCAATAACCATTACCGAAAGGTCATCAAAGGAATGGCTGATTATATTAAAATGGTCCTTGACAGGTTTATCGGGAAGCTTCCGATAGTAATCAGACCTGTGGCCGTTCATGCGTAAATGTAAGGGGTTCTCCGTCTCCCCAATATATTGTTTCTTACATTTGCGGCATTGCAGAACAGACAAGAACTAGATAGAATTAGAAATAAAATATCGAGTACTCTTTATAGACGAAATAATAAAAATATCTAATCAAGTCAATACAACAAAAAGAGACGGAGTGGGCTTTTTCTGAGTGGGTGTGGTCAGTAAGAAATATTAAAAGGTATATATATATATATACTGTAGATTGGGAAATTTTTGATGGTAAAATATTTTGCCAGTTTCATTTTGCCGTTGTTTCTTTCTTGTCACTGTACGTACCCCTTCATTAAGTGTACACGTGTGAAATGTATCTAATTATTCATTCAATCAAATATTGCACTTGTTTAATTTTTGTCTTTGGTTGTGGTTGCCGAAATTTTTGCAGTGAAAATTTCCAAATTTACGGTATAAATAAATATAAATATATTTATATATACATGTATATATGTCATGTGAATGGCCGGATCATGTTTTTGTGTGATGCAGGCTAACTTTGTCCGTCCATTGAAGCGTCCTCTCTCTTCCACTTGTCCTGTCATTGTTTTCAAAGTAAATTTCCTTCATTTTTTACTTTCAAGTATTAATTATTTCAACCTCTTTCTCTTGATTATTTGCCGTTGTACAGGCGGTCAGGAGAGAATCCACCAGAAATGTCACAGCTCACTCAGAGAGTAGGAAAATGGGGGACAGCCTTATATCCTTCCCTCATGAACTCACCTAGTGCAGCATCAAATTTATACGCTCATTCACAACACCTCCACATTTTTCATTTTCTTACTAAGGTGTTTTTTAATCAAATTGAGTCCTATTATTTTTACAACTGCCTATTAAATGTGGAATTTCTCCAACCCTGTGGGAACAAGAATCTGTGTGAAAATGTGCATGCCTGCTGGTGTCTTCATGTGAAAATATTTCATAATTTATAATTTTCACAAAAAATATTTTGAGTGAAACCTCATCTGAAATTTAAAATATGCTATTATATTATTATTATTATTCGATTCATTTTGGATTGTGTGTAGGTCCTGCAAATTATTTGCATTGAAAATTTTATGAACTAGCTACAATGTACCGTAAACAGGGAAATTTTCATTAGCAAAAGTTTTAGCCGTTTTTATTTTCACGTCAAAACATTTTTGTGGACCGAACTGCCCCGCGAAAATATTTCAACAACAATTTTTCCCCAGTTAAAACTTAATCGGTGAAGTACCTTGATGTCGCTACTACTCCATTGTACCTGGCATACTTTCCTATTTCAGCCCGGAGATCATCATCCAACTTCTTGTAATGCCCACGCTTTCTGCCTATGCCACGTTCTGCTCTTGGTTGCTTCCAGCACTTCTTTATTTGCTAAAGCGATTGATTCACTGCTCATAGAAAGTGACAAATCACCTCTGGGATTAGGAAGCTCATCTTGTGGTTGCAAGTAGTGCAGTATCAACATGAAGCAAAGCAACTAGGAAAACAACTTTCACACACATAGCACTTGTTCCTTGCTGTATATATCTAAACTTATCCATAGAAAAAACTTTTTGAGTAATAACTTTTGATGATCACAACTACCCACAAAAATCTTTTGACAACGAAAATTTCTGTATTTACGGTTGCAATTTTTGTGTAGTTTTGGCATAGGAGAAAGGAAAGTTTTATGTAGCACTGAATGAGTGGCAGCCCTTGGTGTCAGTCAGACCTTGCATGAGGTCAATGCTAGCACTGATTGCTATACATGGTGCATGCATGCACCATGTATAGCAATCAGTGCTAGCATTGACCTCATGCAAGGTTTTGATAGAATTACTCTAAAAGTAATTAGCACAGCTGTCAAGGTCATTGTTACCTAGAAAAACTACATGTATGGTATGAGTAGTGTTTATGTGTCTGTCATAACAACTGATAGTTGCCCAGGGAGACACTAGTCACTGTAGTAGGCTCACTACTAGGAATGCTGTTGTAGGTATGCTATATGCACTACATGTATGTACCAGTATTGGTAAGGTCAAGGGAGGTGCAGTATGTACCCCCTTCCATGAAAATCATACCATCCTCTGAAGGTCAGGCAGCAGTGTGAAGAAGGCATGTACCAGGTATAGGTATAAAGGGAATGGGCTATTAATGAGTATATATGTATACTTACTTCAGGTCCATAAAAGGGGGACATTTCAAACTCAAGTGAGCATGATATATAGTCCTCCCAAAAGGACTGTAGGACAGTGTAACAGTGACCTTTTAAAGCTATGCATTTCAATAGATGTTGCACTCTTGGTCAAGATAACACCCACACACAAACCAAGTAGACAAGAAGAGTCTTACAGATTTGGAACAAGGTCACATGCTGTGCAGGTGAGTTGAGAGACCTGCATTGCCAAAAGGAAGCTACATGTAGGAGGGAGATGGAGAGACTGATAGCAGACAAGGGCTGTGGCCAAGAGCACCCCTCCCCAACGATTGGGTACTCATTATCAAAGCCATTGGTTACCTTATTAGCAAACCACAAGCAACCTGCCTCAGACTTGTACACTTTACTCCTTTAGGTAGACAGAGAGTATATATATCACAAAGCTTTCAAGTCTCTGTAATCAAATATTCCTCAAAAGGAAAGGTTATGCACACTGCATTCCACAAGCAGAAATGAAAGTTCCATAGTGGATGCACACACAAACAAACACTATAGACACACACTGCACATGACAATGAAAGGAAGAGGGGAACAGAAAATGACAACAATGGTTCGCATACAGCAAGACTATTATTTCAATGATCACAAACATAAGAGATCAATGGTGTTCTCATCAAGTGCTAGAGCACAGAGACCACTAAGGACCCTATCTCCGCTTCCCACCCTTTCTAAATGTCCAGGAAATTAGGAGTCCGTATGGTGAACTTTGACACTCTCGTTACTGCTAACACACTCTGTGTCAGAGGAATACTGTCGATGCATGGCCGTGCTGTGTAGATACCGGAGATGACGATTCTCACTGTTAATTATTAATACCTTATTGTTCTTGTCAGCGATAATACCGGCTTGTTGCTGGAACCGTAGTTGTCCATCCCCCTACCAACTCCTGCTAAGCATCTCTCTTCCGTATCAAACTTCTGGATATTGCTGATTGTCCATGTCTGAAACAACGACCATGTTTTCACATGAGACGATGACTCCTGGTGGTCTGGAATGCAATGCAGGGTTTCATCTACAAGGGAGACAGGGAGAAAGCTTCCTTCAACAAACTCATGGACCATCCCACACCAAATAGCTAGCCCTTGATCATGAATAACTTTGTTATACTACTAACAGGCCCATGAATGATATTATGCAAAGAAGGTGATTAGTACTGGAACAAAGCACTACATGTAAACACAATCAACCACCAACCAACCACACTCCAACAAAGATTGCTGACAATGCATTCCCCCCAACTCTAAATGTACTTACTAAAGGAGATACATCAACATAAGGTACTGTACGTGCATGATAGCACTATCATATGAGCTTCCAACTTTCACTTCCTTTTAGGTCTGTACTTGAACTACATATTTTTCTGTTTAAACTTGGGCTATGACTATATAACTTTCAACTTTGTATAAGTTACGGAAACATAGTACATGTATATGTTCAATTATTGCTCAGATGAACCATTATCAAATGTATGCTGTGCATCCTCTACATGACCACTTATATAGCCCCACCCATGCACCCGCCATTCGCACCACAAGAGCAACTCAAAAACAGATTGAATAATGCCAGTGTGCTGTCACAATAAATATAATAGAGACCTCGGACTTGGTCAATACAGGAAACATAGACCTCGTAAAAGACATACTTCCCGTACTGACCACCTCCTCGGCTTATATCATCTACATATATATACACTATGCAATTTGGTATATGCGTAATTCTTCTGCAAGTGTGAAGGTCCACCATTTTCAGGCTCATCCATTCCCGATAGGAGCAGACAGAGTGGGGTCAAAAATTTCAAGCTTGATCCACAACAAACTTTTTTCCTCAAGGAGCGAGGCATGCAATGGTGGGCGATGGTTCTACTTCATCTTTGCAACGAATGAATGTGCCGTGGAATGTGTTATATACGGGTTGAAAAGTCGCTATACTCACCGATGGCGAGCCATCTTCAACATCTGCTTCAGAACGGGCCTGGGGGCGATAGGTTTGCTGAGCTGACCTCTTAAGGGAAAGAAACCCTGAGCACCACGTCGTTTTCGACCCAGGCTGAGGGAAGGTTCGGCAAGAATGACCTTCCTCACTGAGTAGGTATGAAGAAAAGGAGGCAGTAACTAAGGATACAGGGACGTTTAACAATGGTAAGTAAATGTAAATCCCTTATTATTAGCATGCTACTAAATTTAGCTATATTAGCCATTCAATATCTACTGCTAAAAATGGAGTGCGCTAAATATAGTACCAGCTATACCGTAATTATTGCATCAGCTTATTAGTTGTATCTTGTGAGCAGCTGGTCATTAAAATTAGATTCCCTTATATGGTAGTAAAACCTAGTTTCGCTAGCTTGGTTCCGCTAAAATAAAGAGATTTACAGTATACACATACACACGCATGTTCACTATAACTCGTGAACCAAACGTAATATGGAAATGAAACATCAATCAACTTCTCTTGTTCCCCATACAATAGCTATACTAACCACAAATAGTACTTGATGTATAGTATTATTTAAATACATAAAAAAGTGTCTCAAGTGAATGTGCCCATAGTATAATTGCACCGATGTTGGCTTGGTTGCTAACTAACCCGGCTCCTCTCTGGCTTGCTGGCGTGCTCGGATGGAACTAGTGATTGATTTCATCTTTTGCTCTCTGGCGGCTAGCTTTTCCTGGGGAGAAATAGCAGAAAGGAACAGGTTGAAGAGGACAACGTTGGCTTTGTTCTTATCTAATCTCTCCACTGACGGTGTAAAGCTCTTTCCACGACTGCCCACTATTGGGCTGGGAGCTACGGAACTCTCTCTGGCAGTGTTTCTCCCAGAGCTGGTCTGAATCATCTAAGAAGTGCTGTGTGTGTGGGGGGGGGGGGGGGATGGATGTATGAGAGGTTGGTTGTTACGTTTGATGTGTTGGCACTTCTGTGGCATGTGATCTTGAAGGGAACTTACAGGGTTCAACTCTTCCAGTCTCATTAGCTGAGTGGGTGTGCACCTGTAAATCAGCAATAGGCGGCAGTAACCTTGTCACACTGCATTCCACGATCATGCCTGTTTTTTTCTGCCATTATAAATCACTCTTCTCTCTCTATCTCTTCCTCCTCCCTCCCCTTCTCTGTCTGTCTCCCTCCCTCCCCTTCTCTGTCTGTCTCCCTCCCTCCTTCTCGCTTCCTTCCCTCCCTCCCTCTCTCTCTGTCACTCTGTCTCCCTCCCTCCCTCACTCTTCTCTCTCTATCTCTTCCTCCTCCTTCCCCCTCTCTGTCTCCCTCCCTCCGTCCTTCTCGCTTCCCTCCCTTCTTCTCTCTCTCTCTGTCTCCCTCCCTCCCTCCCCCCTCTCTCTTTCTCTTTCTGTCTCTCTCTCTTCCTCTTCCTCTCTCCCCTTACTTTTGCAAGACAGGTTCTAGGATGAAGAATGGGATTCCTCCAACTTCTTCAATGGCTAACAAAACAGGACAGGAACGGCAAAGCATGACTTGTTACAGACGACAGATAATTTCATGCAAGCTTACCATCAATGTTATTGACTAGAACTTCCATACACGAGTCAAACAGTGATGGTATGGCTAAGGACAGGAACAAAGCAGCAATAATCCAATGGAACACATAACGTACATGGCGGTGGGTGGGGAGACTCACCTTTTTGACCAGCCGCTTTCTTTCCGGAGTAGACTGCAGTCCGGGAGCGCTTGGACAGTGCAACAACCATGTCACCTCCAGCTGCATCTAGCGGAGCTCCTTAACATTAGAAGGAAAAAACATCACTATATATTAATACTGATAACTTTTACGTACATGTATGTATGTATGTATGCATGTAATGAAATTGAGGAATATGTTTGTGTAAAATTAGTCCGAGGCAGGAAGTACATTTCCTTAAAGTCCTTGCACACCCACACAACAACCCTTCCCACAAGCAAGGCTCACATCACGAGACTCAAATGACCCACCCCCCACCTCCCTCCCTCCTTCTCTTGGTATCCCAACCTTTCCTCTTCTTCGCAAAGGGCTGGTCACTTGGCCTGCTTGGACTGATGGAGCCAGTTGGAGAAGAAGGATGTAACAAACTTTCGGAGGGACTCAGGTTCGCTGCGCCACTGCTGCCACTCATTGGCGCAGGCGGAGTTGGAGATATGGAGTGTGATGAACGGACATCTCGTCTGGGCACTTCAAGGTATCGCTTGGAATTGCTAGCGGCAGCAGACTTACGTGAAGTGTAAACGGGAGCATCCTTGCGAGAAGTTCTTGAGCCAGCTGCCGGCAAATCGAGAAATTTGTTCTGAAACCTGGGAGTAGAGGTTGAATGAACGGCTAACTCACCGGCTACCTTCCTCCTCTTGCCGTCTGTGATTCCTCTGTCGTGTTTGGACTTGTCAGTCCTCTTAAAGGGGGGAGCAGGAGCGTGAGGATGACCTGTTCTCCGGTCGTGATTAGCCTCCGTTTCCAGCATTGCACTGGTAGCCGCTGACCTGTGAGACTCCATCGGTGCCGGTTGCTGGGCAACCTTGCCAGCGGGTTTGTGGGCGGAGTGTCCATTGTCTGGCAGGATCTTCTTCCACTTCTTGACCAGTTGCTTGGCAACCTCACCAACTTGACCGCCAGACTTCCTTAGCCCGTTGACGGTTCTTCCCACATGAGTGGCCTGCGGGTTGTAGGCAGCCATTAAAGCGAGAATGGACTCATGTACTTACACATATCATCCACATACACATGCTGTATCATGTTGCCTTAGTAACTTAATCAACACACACTTCCTGATCACTAGTGTCAGTATAAAAATATACACTGACTGCCTCACAAACTCGTAATAGTAGATAATTACTAGGTT
>CAWUPZ010000092.1:0-27772 GCA_963924555.1 Crambe crambe
CGGGAATAGGCTAGCTTCCAACTCTCCAGTTCATCAATGGGACACCCTAGGGCCACACTTCTTTTGTCAACATGGAAAGCTTAGCGTGGTGAGTTCAACAAAACTGCTTCACAAGTCAACAGAGAAAGTACCTGTGGCACTTTCTCACAAATACAAAATCAAAATAAGCGATCAACGCGATTGTAAATGGTTATGTCTAGTTGCAAATAATCTCCTGTGTTAAAAGGGCTTCTGTTACTTTCAGGAAGTAGTTGGATCAGTAGGCATAAATCCTTGGTGGGAGGTGATTGGAGAGTCCCGGTATTCAAAAATTCCTCACACACATTGTGATCCCTTCATCATGTGGTATGAGGAAACATGTAGACGGGTTCTAGTTAGTTGTTTTATGATGGGTATTAATTAGTTACTTTTCATTTTAAGTGTGGTCAGATGAGTCGCCACAAAATAGAACAACACAATCTTGTAAGATTCAATAAGGAGAAACTCTTTGCACTTTCCAGGAGAGTCACTGGAGGGTTTGACACATCAACAAAATACTTTCACTCCTTCTCTTTGTTCACGTTTCATCTCCAGGCTGTCAGGTAAGTATTCATATCACATGACGCCCAATCTGCTAACATGATGCAGCTGAGTCTTCAGTATAGAGTGGGAATACTTGTTTTTTTATAATCTAAAAAAGTCTTTGCAGTACCAGGTCACAACATATTCACAACAGCAGCCCCATGAATGATCATGTACATCATGGTGGGATTTGGAGAATTCATTTGTGTAGAAGCCAGGTTCTCCAAATCATCCACCATTTCGGACTTGGTCCCACTTCTAAGCTTGCCTATTTGCATTTATACTGGAGTATCTCTGTCATGTTCTTGAGTGCAAAGAACTCATCAAGATAGCCTGCAAAGATCTGAGATACATACTAAACCCTGGAGTTTTCTCTCACTGCAGGCTGGGTCATCAATGTGCTTTGTCTGATTGACCAGTCAACTTACACAATCTTGTGTACAGTGTCAACAACAGTTGCAGATATCCCTGCAAGGTCTATGGCACTCGACTAGAAGATCAATGCTTTTTTTCACTGAATGGAATACCCATTTCCTGTGCATTGCTGATTAGCGCTTTGATATCTTGATCAAATTGCTTCAGAGCAAATCTTGTATCTTCATGGTACTGTGTTTCTGTCTCTATCACTCTTCAGTGGCAGCCTCAAACTCTCGAACTATATGTCTCATGGTTTAATGGTTTGAAGGGCGGCTCCTAATGAGAGTCCCTACCTTTGTGTCTTTTCTCCCTCCTCCATTCACAATTGCTGAAGAAGTTCAGGGAAGCTGCCAGGGATGTGCTGTTGCAACAACTACTGTAAGAACCTTTCATGGTCACCCAGTGATGTGTCTGTCTCCTTGCCACCATTTACCAGGCCCTCTAAGTTGACCTCCTTAAAAGCAGAATCATACTACAGTGGAACCTTTATTACCGGACATTCCGAATAACGGACACCACCCATTAAGCGGACACCTAGCGCAGCACCGATTGAATTCCCCATTACTATAATACAATGCTCACCTCCGAACAACGGACACCTCTAACCGTTGGACATCTCCATCCAGCGGATACAAGCCACATCTTTAAGCAGCCTTCATTTGTGCAAAATAATCTCCGAGTATGCGGACAGCAGGCGCGAGCCAGGAGATCTAATCCTTGATAAATATTATCAATTAAAATCGGACCGCTTTAGCACCCGCAAGATGCTTCTCAATGTAGCGTTAATTTTTATAATGGACCTTTTGTACAATAGTGTAGACAATGAGCACACCTACTGTCGACATTTCGGCCTATTCAGGCCTTCTTCTGTGTCGCGAAAAAGGCCTGAATAAGCCGAAACATCGACAATAGGTATGCTCATTGCATAGCTATACTATTGTACAAAAGATCAATTATAAAATTAAACCTATTGAAAAGCATTTCACTGGCGCTAACATAATGGATGTTGTTGACCAACAGCCCTTGAGGTGAACGACCAAGAGTTAGGCCCATGCACACTCGCCATTGGAGTCTTCTCAGAAGAAGTACATGTATCTGCTATTAAAAAATATTAATAACTTATCTGCAGATCCACCCTGCCATCCAGTTGATCTTCAATATGCTGCCGTTGCCGTCTTGGGTGAAGAGCTAAACGTGGTAACTCGTGGAGCAGACAGTCAGGATGACAATCCATTCCTAGAATCAGATGCGAGAATGCAGCTGCAGAAAATCACATAAGTTAGGGCATTTCCTTCTCACGATGTGTGCTCCCTAGATGAGTAGATCAGTGTGGAAGGATCTCTTACTGTCTGTTTGGAGATGGACGGTACGAGTTGGGAAACACCTTCCTCACATCACTTGGTGGACAGTCTTCTACTACAAGTGATAGAGAATTGGATGGACAAGGTGATGAAAATGAAGATGACATGGAAGATAATCCACTTCTTCCTCCCATGATGAAGAGTGCTAGTGTTAGAGAGGCTATCCAGTCATTGGAAGGCATCCAGCATTTCTTGCAGAGTTGGGGGTGCTCACATTAAGTAACTCATACCAGAGTACAAAATAAGGCCGAACATTTGGTAGGCCATTTGTCAGAACAAAGCCAATTTTGATTGGCCACTTTTCAAAAATGGTCGGACAAATTTTTTTAGCTTTTAGCTACCAAAATTTGTTACCTGAGTGATGCTCTTCTACTGTAGCTCCTTTTTTTACACATTTGCATTATGCATGTACGATACTGTTCAGTGTATTACAGAAGGAATACAGAGAAGTGTGTAATTAGACCATACAGAGAAGTGTGTAAATAGACCATCACCCTTCTCTGTACTCTATACTTATACAAACATGTACAATAATACATGAAGAGTACAGTAAAGCATATTATTAGATCATCGATAACACGCTTCTCTGTATTTTGTGTGTATTGTATGTGTATATACATGTAGCAGCTTGTGAGCAAAGTATTACTACAACCTGTTTACTTCATTCTGCTAGTACATGTGTATCAAGACAACTCAGTAAACTTGTCATGACTCCCACTATTTACCACACATTAAGGTTGTTTCCAGATTACTTTGACATGGATGAAACTGTGCCTACAGTAAACGAAAGTGCCATCTGATCCATAGTTAAGTTGGTAGCATACGTGTTTGCGCGCAAATACTGATTGAGTAGACAGTTCAAGCTGGTACTGGAATTACAATCTTGAGGGGTTTCGTTATTTTAGAGTGCCTTGTAATTACTATCAAAACCACACTTACATTGAGCTGTACTTTCCTGAGTCAACCAACTACACAACAATAATGCATAAGCCTACATTTACTATTATGTACGGGTATTGTGTATAATCCTTCACACAGTTATGCAGTGCTGTAGTCGATGGGTGATCATATTGCACTTCGCGTTTCTCTCTTTTCACGTTCCACAGTATGCACGTTAATTTGGAGGACAAGCGTATTAAACTTAGTATAAACGCACAAAGATCATAGTAATGTACAACAGTCGTATTACGAGTACGTTATAACGTACTCGTAATACGACCGTTGTACGTTACTACAATCGTTGTACGGGAACTTTTTATTGGTGCCTACTGTACCTGTACGACGAAGCCCGCGCTCGGACAGGATGGCCGATCAAGAGCATGTTTGGCCGCGCCAAGTAAATATTTGCACGGAAATTGGCCGATGGCCGCCTGTTATTTTGTACTCTGCATACTGGCACCATAATAGACTCCACTGCTTTCCTTCATTCTTCATCTGTCACTCGAACCACTCTCAAAGACTGAATGTCCTAACAAGAGGCATGCATGCATAGCGCACATAATTAATTAATCATCAATTTTGTCCGAATTTATCATAAACATTGAATTGTTTGATTCTATTAATAACCTCTGAAAAAGGACAAACTCCATTAAGAGGACAAAAGCACTGGTCCCATTGCGTCAGTTATTCGGAGGTTCCACTGCAATCCTCTTCACAGGTAGTATGTTTAAAAAATTCAGTGGAATATCACAACAATGTAGGCTTACCTATAGGTGGTTCACCTATAGATGTAGGTGGTTCAGAACCTAATATACTGTTAAGAACCCTAACCAAATCAAAGCCATTTTGAAAAGTGGCTGTCATTGCCAACAGAAGGGATTTGTGATGGAGACAAGAACCTTCAAGGCACAAAGAGCTCATATACGCTAACCCTGTGTCACCTGTTAGCCAAACTGAGCCATGCAACTCAACCCTTCCCCCCAGCACCACTATTCTAAAGAAACCTACAATGCTGTATCCGGAATGCTCTGGAATAAGGAAGTCAGTATACTCCAGCTCAGCGCAGTTAGCAACTGCTGCAGTGGAAGAACTGCAATGGTGGCAACAGCAAATTATCAAATAGAAAAAGCTGTGCTTGGTGATACAGAAGCCAGATCAGGTGGTGGAGACATCACCGGTTGGAGTGCCTTCTGCCATGGTGTCAAAACCAGAGGACCTTGGATCAGAGACTGAGAGACTTCCAACACACAAACTGCTTAAAATTACTAACGGCAAAGCTAGCAATCAAATTCTTTGTGAACAGGAAGCATGACATACAGATCCAACTAAAAACGAACAATACAACAGCTGTGACTTACATAAACAAGTCTGGGGCACAGTATCTCTAAAACTAAAATAGTGGTGATGAAAGCTTTGGCCATTGTTCCTAAACAAGAATACTACATTAGCTCCTCAGACGTACACATTTCCTACTCCATACGAAAAATTGGCTCTATGCTATGACATTCACAGGCCTGGTTTTTTTTTAGGAGGGTGAAGGCGAGCATTCCCCCCGCCCCCTGAAAAAGGTGTTGCCCCACAGAAAATTTTTTTGCCCCCCGAGCTTTAGTGAATTTTCACTTGAAAACTTTAAATTAAAAAATCTAATTAAATACTTGTAAATGGTTTGATTGTCAAACAGCAATTCTTCTAGGCTTTCTAGTCCAAACACTGACAATCTGTTCAAGTTCTTCATCTGACAAGGCCTCGGGGGATTCCAAAGTAATTTCCATTAGATATGAAAGATTGGCTTCTCCGAGTCGATTTCTCAGATGAGACTTAATCATTTCATATGGGAGAAAGAGCGTTCAACAGAGGCAGTTCCAACAGGAATGGTTAGGCAAACAGTAGCTAGGATACTCAAGTTTGGAAACATGGTTTGCATCATGGAATTAGTGGACAACACCTTCAACTGCTCCTTGATATCTTCCCTTGGTTGATTGGTGATATATCGCCAAAAGGTTTTATACTCTGTGGCTAGATCTGAACTTGAAGTGATGACTGCTGGCATTAGAAATTCATCCCCTTCAACTGTTTCAGCTGGAAGCTCAGACCCATAGTGCTCAAGGAGTAGTTTAACTTGACGTTCCCATATGAACAGTTCTCTGAAGGATTTGGAGTCTTCTTGGGATCAAAAATGCTGAAACAGGAGACAACATCCTGTGAAATGAAGCGGTTTTGGATGTTTTCTTTCAATTTGGTGTGAAACGGCTCTGTTACTCGCCTCTGAAATGATGTTATATCTTCACTGTTGAAGTTGATGCCTACAATAGTACTCATCTCCTCTTTCACATCTAGCAAATCTAGCACCCAGTTAGCTGCAGGTAGAAGTACATCCTCCAGAGTGTGCAGGGTGGCATCCACAAGGCTTGAGATGATGGACAAATCCAAGTTCTCTTTTTGGAGAGTCTTACTTAGTTTGTATACTGAGGGAGAATGTAATCAAGGAGATACATGTACACTATAGTGCAAAAAAAAACTAAGTTGCACAACGAATTGAAACAGTAGTTCGTACGAAGTACGCTACGAACTGCATGCGAAGGATTAGGGTAGCGCTAGCAAAGTTACGCAGTAGTTTGTACGAAGTACGCCACAAACTGCGCACGAAGTACAGTGCTCACGATAACTTTGCCGATGTGTCCTGACACAATGTCTGGACAAAGTTAACTTTGTCAGGACAATCACAAATTTTGTTCGGACACTTCATTTCTACAAAATCAATGCTGTGTTAGAAAAAGACGCAAGAAACAAGCATAGATTGGACAAACATGAATTGCGATTGTTATATAATGATACATGTTATGTCTATTCGGTTACAACGCTAAGGAGTTGAGTGGACACAGTCTTAATCATCAGCAATCCATTCCTCCCAATTGTTCCAAGGAAAACACATACTGCTCATGGTCAGTGTCATCGTCTTCTCATCTGACTATTGTCGGAGGCAGGCGAGAGTCTTTGCGATCAACCCTTCGAGTCTTCTCTCTCGACCATAGCTCTAAGGCATTCGTTGCATCCCACTCTGCCAGAGAAGGGCCTTCCACATTCACACGAAGAAGGTGATCGAGCGTGTCCTCTCCAAGGCAAGTACGTCGATTGTTCTTAATCAGCTTAAGCTGAGAAAAAACTCGCTCAGGTGACCATTGGCGATGGGAAGACAAAAGAGCAACTCGATGACAGCTAGTACATTCTTCCACTTTGAGGCATCCACAGCATTGAATAACTTCCACCAGATGATCTTGTAGTCCTCTTGTACAAGATTTAAATACTGCTTGCCGTACTCCACCATATCATCCCACTCTTCTTGCACCAGCATGCAGTCAATCTTGCTCCTCTCCAAGGGGACACAAAACCAGTCACAGATAGCCTCTAGAGAGTCATGCCCAAAGGAGGGAGTTTCAGTACGTTCCCATCCATTGGTGGCTAAGAGAGTCGCTGCATGGGTGAGCAACCTCAACTCAGCATCCTGGGTCTTCACACGATTTAGAAGGCAGGCTGCAACAGCTTCCACCCACTGCACATGGTTTGACTTCATGAACACCAAGGCTTGGCTGTGCTTCTTCAGGTCTACTCCCTGATATGTGATAGACTCACCTTCCTGCTTGACTCGTGCAAGCACCTTTTTCACTGTGGGCATCTCTTCCAGTGTTGCTGCTTTGATCTTGTCCAGGGACTTCTTGGTTTTTGTAACAGCTTCAATTGCTCGCACCACACACAGCTCGTCTTCCTGTAACACCTTGCAGAGGATAGCCGATGGCTTGAGCAGGTCATAAAAGAAGGCACAACCTAGCAGTACCTTTGAGTCCTGCCACTTCATAAGGTATCCTTTCAACTTCTGCCTATCAGAAGATTTGATACTGGTATCTTCTGTCAATGCTGCCAAATGACTGAGGTAAGCACCAAACCTATCAATCAGCCTACCCAAGGCAGCTACTTTGTGTGCAACGAACCGAGTCCCACATGCACGAAGGGGCCGGGTTCCTCCTTGCTTGGGCATTTCTGCAGGGTTTAAGCAGCTTTTTAGCTCCTCCACTACCACTTCTAGCTCCTCCACTACCACTTCTAGCTCCCGGCACTTCTTTGGAAACTTATCATAAATGTAGTAGACATGCAAAAGGAGCTCATCTATCGTGGCGAAAAAGGTGGCCTTCAGGGCATCTTTCAGGGACAACTCAAGGCGATGGGCAAGACACCAATGCACAACAACCCAAGGCACAGCCTCCTTGAGAAGCCCTTTAAGCCCTCTCTCGCCCATGTTGGCATTGGTTCCATCGCACCCAAACCCAACCATTTTGGTCTCCCAATCAACAGCTCCCATGTAATCCATGGTTTTTCTGAAGCAGTCAAAAAGGCCTTGGGCAGTTGCACTGTGGAGCTGCCTTACAGCAAAATATCTGTCGCACACATGCACCTTGCCATCTGCAGAGTATGGGTCAAAGTGAAGGATCAAAAATAACTCTTCCTCTGCGTTTCCAGCGTCTGTACTGGTATCTGCTTGTATGCTAAAAAACTTTGACCGCGAAATAGCAGCCATCAACTTTTCTCGCTGCTCACGTGCAATGAACTCGATGAAAGTTGAGCAGGCACGATCGTTTTTGTAGCCTTGCCCCAGGTCAACGCCATGCCGCTCTTCCAGCTCACACAAGGGTTTCATCTTGGTGAATGCTAGCTTCTCCTTCGCGATCATGTACGCAACGTCAAACTTTCGTTTCAGGCTCGCTCTTGTATGGTCATCCATGGCTGGCTGCAATAGCGCCTTCGCGATTGGTGCATATTCGCAAACGGTACTAGATTGCTGTTTCTTAAACAGCACCATTGCGCGAGCGTGCATGTCGGTTGCCGCATGCTCCTTAAACGAAGACGTCCTAACGTTAGTCGTGCCTTCGACGAAAGCGGGACGGTAATTTCGCATAGAAACAAGCTTATCGTTAAACCAGAGAGCAGACGGCACACTTAAGTGAAAGCACGTGGTCGCGATCGGCCTTTTCAAATTTTAGCCATATCGATGTATTGAGCGCCTTGTCGTTCTCTGCCACCCATTTCTCCACCGTTCTAACCTGCACTGCTCGCCTTTTTGCTGGCGGATCGTCCGTAGATGAAGCAGTTCTTGTACGCTTTCATGCGGACATCGTTTCCGGTCAACAATGACTTTGTCCGTACACGCTCAATTATTGACCGGAAATCGTCCGATTACCGGACGTTATCGCGAGCACTGAAGTATAACGGTAGCGCAACTGAAGTTACACAGTAGTTTGCAGAAAGTTCCGTAGTAGTTCGTACGAAGTTCCACAGTAGTTCGTACGAAGCTACACAGTAGTTCGTGGAAGTTAGTTAATACACGCAGTAGTTTAGTATAAAGTACGCTACGAATTTCGCGTGACGGATTATACATTGTACAGTACAACGTGTACTAGCAATGCAATAAAGTATTACTCTCGTTGCCAACGAACTTGCAGTACATTATAGTTTTGATAGCGCTCTGTTTACGGTGTGGCTTCTAACAATGCGCGTGGCACTCTAAGCTAATGAAACCTCTCAAGATTGTTATCACAGAACCAACTTCACTGTACTCCCTATCATCACATTTAAATGTATACGCAAATATACTACAGGCTGTTAGCTGTCGATCTGGTGGCACTTTTGTTTGCTGTAGACACGATTTCGTCCATGTCAAAGAAACTTAGAAACAACTTTGTTGCGTGGGAAGTACTGGGAATCACGACTAGTTATACACATATATGTAGTAGCAACGTAATCGTGTGAACTTTGAACAAAGCTCGAGCGTATTATCGTGGCTACGCCCACCGTAGACGTAGGGTAATTATGCCAAAGTTCAAGCGAAGCTCGTGCGAAGTTCATTTTCTACCCTGGGTACTCACAGCGTACTCCAAGCGTAAACGAAGGGTAGCTGCGCCACAACTACTTAGCTTTTTTTTTGGACTATACTGTATATGGCAAACAATGTAGAGGGCTTCGATAAGATCTTGCTAATACCAAGTGCCTCCGGCTCGTGGGATTCCAAATAAATACTTTCAAGTGCAGACACAATCACTCCATAACATTTCTACACAGTTGAAACACATTTCTCTTGGGATAGCCATGTGGTGTCAGATGGTTTGACAATCTTCAGCTCAGGAAGGTTTAGTACTTTCTGTGTTTCTTTCAGACTCTGACATCTCCTTGACGAATTGCGAAAAAAATTTCTACAATGTAGTGAGTGTTGTATACATGTGTTTGATTCCCTCAGTGCTGTTTGCAGACTGAACACAAGCCAGTTGAAGCTTATGACAGTGGCAGTGGGGGAAAACTGAATGGGGTGCATGCTTCTTCAGATGTGCTTGCACAAACCTGATTTCTCCCGAGCAAATGTTGCAGCTCCATCAAAGCTCATACCTACAACCTTATTGCACTGCAAATCCTTCTTCTTTAGCCAGTCCAGCAACACGGAGTAGATTGATTGTGCATCAGTTTTCTTCAGTGGGCAGATTTCCATGAAATGCTCTACTGGCACTCCATTTTCTACCCATCTACAGTAAACAGATAGCTCCTCAATATTAGCTACATCGACACACTCATCAGCCATCAAGCTGAAAAATGGAGCATTGCAGACCTGGTTAACTTGTAAATCATCAACCCATACTCCTATTGCTTCAAAAAATCAGTGATAGCATCCGTTGAAGTATAGGATGCATAATATCAATCAACTTGCTGAAGTTCATAGTATGAGGAATGTGCTTGTTGCATAAGTAGTGAGTGCAGCAAAGAAGTGCTTTGATGGCTTTCCGGTTCTTGCTTCTCTCAGAATCTCCAAAACATTGCAGCTGATGTACAACTGTTTCTCCTCTACTCACTAAAAGCTGAGCTTCAACTTGTCTCAAGTGGGATGCACTGTTGGCATGTGCTTTCATCTTTTCAACTGCCTTTTTCCAATTCTGGAAAGAATTTGGACCCACACACCTCCACTTCCTTCTGAAGACTGACCCCTGATTTCGTTCTTTCATCATATTTTGCAAAATACACCTTGGAAGTTGCCATCATATTCTAGCCATGGAAAATCTTTTTCCCACTTCTTGTTGTAGTTCCGAGAGGTGGCAGCAGGTGATGGTACTGCATGTGGTCTCTTGGTAGGTGGTGCTTCACTTGTTGAATCTTCCTTACTCTCTGGCCCACTACTGACTTCTCTTAGACTAGGAGTAGCTGACTCGGAAGAGCTGCTCGAACCAAAGAAATTGTAAATATCGATATTGGAATTCTCTAAGCTTGGAAAAAACTCTGAGCCTGGCTTTCACACTTATTGCTGACTCTTCAAAGCCAAGCTAGACATGACTCAGCTGCAACTTTACAACACAAGTTGTGAAATGCTGAAGAGGCACTACATTAATTTGTATATTTTTGCTCCAAACTACGCCCACCCCTCCCCCCCTAATTCTGAAAACATGGGTTTGCCTGGCCTGAAATTTTTTTCTTTAAAAACCCTGTAGGTTCTCCCTCAAAGGTTGTAAGTAAAACTGCAAGCACAGCATGTGGCTTCAGCCTCTTCCTTTATCAGGAAGTACGGTAGTACTTCTTAGTAAAAAAAAAAACAAAGCAGAGGAGTTCAAAAAGCATACAGACTACATCTCTTGGCTATTCTATTGCTAAATCTACTCTATAAGTTCCACTAACCTTTAACAAGGTCGGGAAAACCAAATGCGAAAAAATCAATTTTGTTCATCTTCTTTCTTTCTTTTCTGACAAGCATAGCCCGAAAACTATACAGCGTATGTGAATATTATACATACCAAACAACTGCTCCACTACCGGACATGTTCCTTTTTTGGTTTGGGGTGGTGTACAAGCTATGACTGGCAAGCTACGGCCAAGAAACAGTCCCCCAGTATGCAAGACGCTTGTGTTGTTCGACTTCTGTGGCTTCTGTTTACGTATTCCGGGTGTGGCACGTGTAGTCAGGCCACACCTGTTAGCAGGCAACAGTCAGTAAGCAGAAGTTTGACTATAGTTTTCTCCATTTACTTGGTCTTGAAGGCCATTTACTGCCATGGAAGACGTCGTTGTACATCTAGATACCTTCTGGATCTCTGCAGCACAATAGCGCCTGTTTTTGGATGTGAGTAGTTGTGACTAGCGATCATGTCGACATAAGTTCTTCTTGGAAGTCGCTGATAGCTACATTGTAGCTGTGTGTGTTTGGCTGAAATTTGAACGCACGCTTTCAACGTGTTCGTCTCCAGCTCCAGAAGTGTTCGTCTCCGGACCAACACGATATGCGTTTGTCGCTAGCGATAAAAGCGTTTGTTTGGAGTGTGATCGTATTCGGAGCTGAATAGCAGGGGCTATCTCATCGCTGGCGATAAACGCGCTCTCCTGCACTGTGATACAGTGTTCGGAGGTGAGTAGCAGAGGCTATCTCGTCGCTAGTGATAAATATGTTGGTCTGTAGTGTGATACCGTGTCGTCGCTAGCGATGACGCGTTCGTCTGCAGTGTGATATCGTATTCACTGGAGAAACGAGTTGTGTTTGAAAATTGGTTTAGAAATCCCCCAAAAAAGAACAGAAACTAGGGAGAAAAAGTTTCTGAAAAAACATCTCGAGTAGGGATGGAGCTGTAAAAAGGACTGAAACAAGGCGGGAACCCTACCACTACAAAACGATGCTGGCCCCCTCTCTGGCCTCCAACGCAATGCATTGGCGTCCCTAGTTCACTTTGTTACTTACACAACAAAGTGAACTAGGAATGCAAGTGCATTGCGTTGGAGGCCAGAGAGGGGGCTGGCATCGTTCTGTAGTGGTAGGGTTCCCGCCTTGTTTCTGTCCTTTTTACTCGAGATGAAGTTTTTTCAGAAAATTTTCCCCCTAGTCATATACCAAAGGTGCAGCAATGACAGAGTCAACTTCAAATGAGTTAGGTCATGAAGCACTCTACGCATAACATGGAATGCTTCATTGCAATTCACTGCGCAAGAGTCCTTCTGCCCTGCCTTACAGACCGTCCACATGGTTTAGAGAATTGGACAGAGAAGCACGTTTACTGCTTGCATCAGAACAGCTAGAATGCTACATAAATATTCATCATTCATCTGAGACACAAAAGACAAAACACTGCTGACAAGATGTACAAATCAATCATGCAAGGTGTTCAACAATTAGCAAACAATATGTACAGGTTAATGGGACATTTTTCACTGAATTTGTACACAGTTACCCTGCAACCCTTGTTAGAAGAATATGGTTCTAGTAGGGTTAAAAAATAGGAAGCAGCCAATAATTTGCATGGCATACTCATGTTCTGCACAAAAAGCACTACGACTTCACATACAATGTACAGTTGGAAGCTCCCATAGCCCAACTTCACAAAATATTCACTCTCACATTCTGCACTGCACTAGTATAACTCAGGTCTGACATTCACCTTTAGTATCCATCTGCAGCACAGTTGCCATGGTAGTTTTCACCAATCCCAAATCAGTGGCATCCTCTGAGACACAAAAGACAAAACACTGCTGGCTGACAAGATGTACAAATCAATCATGCAAGGTGTTCAACAACTAGCAAACAATATATTGTGCAAATGCTTTACAGGGGATCCAATAATAAAGCTACAGATGTAAGTCACAGTAGGTGAATGCAATGCTTCTCCAGTACAACTTTCCCTAATTTAACAGCAAGCAAGGTGTTTCGGATTTACTTATTATTGATCAAAATTCCCTTAAAAAAACACTCCGCAACATCGATAATGTATTTGCTCCGTGTAAATTGCAAATTTACGCTATTCCGAAAATGCACGGTGAAAATTAGAAACTGTAATGTTGCAAACCGATTTAGAAATTGTGCAGCCACTGCGCATTCATGAAACTAGGCAAGAACCTGCACTCATCATCCGCACAAGCGGTGTCTCCTCCGTCTATACCGAACAACGGAAATTGTGTTTTCACAACAGTGAGTACGAGGAAACATATAGAAATCCTACATCCAAGTTTTAGGGTTTAGGCGGAGTTATGGGATGGTGAAGGTAGCGAAAAGAATGGTAGTGTACCTTGCCCTAAATGCCAAAAAAATTGGATTTAGAACAGTTAACCCCAATATGAATCCTAACACATTAAATACTAACCAGGGGTGTAATTAACAAAATAATACTCATATTCTGAACTTGCAATGCAAAATCTTGAAATCAGACTCCCGTATCAAAACTTGTTTGAAATTCACAATTTCTATTTTGCGCAGCACGATTTCAAAATTGCATAAATTTGCAAATTGAGCAGAACATAGTAACTGTGACAACTGCTTACAAACATCAACAATGGAACAACCTTAGTGTGGCTGTCTCCATGGCATGATGTGTGCAATGGACCAGTTGTGTATAAGAGGTAAGGAATGCAAATAATTTAATGAGTGTGACGTCGCTTCTGTACTACTTTTTGCAGCCATTTTGCACCATTTATGTATGGCGTGTAATGGAGATGGCTATGATTTTTTAACTTTGCTGGAAGCTAGAATTCACGGTATCTGCAAATTCAACATCTCAGTAAAAAAAGTAGAATACCTCATTCTAGTGCACACTAGAATGAGGCACATTTTGAACGATATCAGATTCACTGCAGATTAATTTTACCTTACACTATGGTGATCAAGGGTAAGTCAACTGGCAGTCACAATGTTGCTGCAGCTCTAGCAACAATGGAGTTGGTTGAAAACGATATTCCTCAGGCAGCAATGAGTGCTCCTTCAGAAAGTCATACGGTTTCAGAGCTAAAATGATGGCTTCTGCGTCGGGGAATTAAGCCTTCTTCCTGACTGAAAAAAGTGCAACAGATTCCTATCTTTTGCGCTTTTTTTCAGTCAGGAAGAAGGCTTAATTCCCCAACATGTACATACGAGGGTACATGTACATATGAGGGTATCAAATGCAGCATTGAACTTCTTAAGCCTCAGTATACAGTACTCATCACTCAGATGCAGTGTATAAACGAACATGAGTTTTCAATACCTTCATCTCCAGCATGAAACACATTCGTCTCCAGCGCCAAATGCCTTCCGTCTCAGCAATAAATGCATTCATCTCCAGTGGCAAATGTGTTCGTCTCCAGCACAAAACACATTCGTCACCAGCAATGAATGTGTTCACATGGTGTCTAATCCAGGAAAACGCTTCCTTTAAATTTTGGAGAATGACTTGACTTCATTATTCTCCAGTTTAAGGATACCTACATGTAGCCATCAGCGTTGCACCGCTGGATTATTTGGGAAATGATGAAAGTGGATAGTTCAATCCTTGAGTCAACGCAATTGTCCACAACAAAGGTATCACCCGGCATAGTTCAGGAAAGCTGTTCTAGTGTGTGCTCCTGTCGATCGACTCCGTTTTTTGTTTTCGAACAATATGTGTCAGGTATTGTACGTTTTACTGAGTGGAGACAACATGGCGTTAGCAAGGGATGGGGCAGGTTCAAAATGGCCACCTGTACATAAGGTACTAGGGAAAAAAGTTTCTGTAAAACTTGATTTCAAGTTAGGGATGGAGCTGAAAAAAGTACAGAAACAAGGTAGAGATGAAAGAACGCAAGAAGACTACCGTACATCTGCAAAAATACACAGCAGATGTAGGGTAGTCTTCTTGCGTTCTTTCATCTCTACCTTGTTTCTGTACTTTTTTCAGCTCCATCCCTAACTTGAAATCAAGTTTTACAGAAACTTTTCCCCCTAGTTTCTGTTCTTTTTTTCGGGGGTTTCTAAACCAATTTCTAATCAGAACATGAACGCGCTATCGAGCTGGAGACGAACCCGTTTCGCGCTGGAGACGAACGCGTTGAAAACGCTCATTCGAACTTAAGCCACACACACACAGCTAGCTACCAGCGAATTCCATACAGACCTTAGGCCGAGACGATTGCTACTCACAAGTACTCACCTCCGAAAACGGGCAGTATCGCGCTCTCGTACTCACCTCCGAGTATACGCTACATCCACAAGTTATATATACGCAATAGCATTCTCCGCTAGATTAAACGGTCTTCAAGTAGACCAAGTTGATAGAGAAAACGATAAACGAACTTCTACTTACACACAGTTAGTTCTTAGCAAACTCGACGCTGCCTGTAACCTCGCCTGCATGTAAGGCACGCGTTCAGTTGTCCAGGTGTGGCCTGACCATACGTGCCCTGCCCACACAATTATTGTGTGAAAAGCTAAGAAGCATACGAAGGAGAACGCGAAGCGTGTTTGAGACAGTTTTTAGGCCGTAACTCGCCAGTCGTAGCTCGTACACAGCTCAAAACATGTAGGAATAATCTACATTAGCAGAGCAATCGTTTGGTATCCTTAATATTTGCACACACCGTATAGTTTTGAGTTATGCTTGATGAAGAAGAAAGAAGAAGAAAGAAGATGAACAAAATCGAAATTTTCATGTTTGGTTTTCTCGACTTTGCTAAATGTTAGCGGAGTTTTTAGGGTAGATTTAGCAATAGAATAGCAAAGTGATGTAGTCTGTAAGCTTTTTTCACTCCTCTGCTTCGTTTTTTGGGAGCTGCTCCTATACCTTATGTACAGATGGCCATTTTGAACCTGGGCCATCCCTAACTAAGAAGTATTACCGTACTTCTTGATGGTACAGATATGAAAATCGAACTCCTGCCCTACGTCCTGAACTTTGTTCCATGTGTGAACAAGTTTGGAGACGGGAGATACGACGAGTTGAAGTAAACGTACCTAGCGGTACTAGACAATTGTTGTTGGGCTCCAGCCACTCTCTTTGGTAAGATTATACTTTTAGTGTGCCATGACAATCCAATATATTGTAATAGCTGTAATAATATAGCTAATAGACAGATCCTAGCGCATGCAGCAAAGACTATGAAGACCCTTGTAGCTACTTTAATCCCGACAAAGAAGCCTCCAACGCAATTCAGCCACAGTACTAGCGTGGCTCTCAAACGGCTCTCTAAGAAAAGCTACTAGGATATTAACCTCTGTTAGAGCATCAACAGCCACACCGGTAGCCATCCAGAAAATTATGGCAGCAGTATTATCTATACCTAGATAACAATGTATATGGAGAAAGTAGCTACATGGGGTTTCAGAGTCCTTGTTGCAGGCGCTAGGATCTGCCTACTTGCTATAATACTATAGCTATTAGAATATATTGGGATGTCATGGCACACCAGAAGTATAATCTTACCAAAGAGAGTAGCTGGAGCCCCAATACCCATCGTCTAGTACCGCTAGATATGTTTACTTCAACTCGCTGTATCTCCCGTCTCCAAACTCGTACGCACATGGAACCAAGTTCAGGATGTAGGGAAGGAGTTCGATTTTTATCTCTGTACCATTTGAATGCAAAATACAGTGCGCTACTCGAGGTAGCGTGCTTCGATCTCGATCATTATTGCCATAGACTTCTGTATTGAACGCCCACTCTCAACGCGCAGAATGTACTCCGGATGCTGACGTCACGTTTAATCAGTATAATTGCATTCCTTGGCGTCTTAAACGAAAAGGCTCATACAGAAGTGGAAAATAAAAGAAGAAACACCATGGCAAATACTGTATAATGGGAAATTTTGGCGGTGGTTTTAATTTAGCAATTGAAATGTCTACGGCCAAATTTTAAATTGGCCAATAATATCCAACTGTCTCGCAGCGCGTGATGTACATGTACGAGCGCGTGCGCACACATGACTACAGCCACTGATGGTGCATCAATGCTTTCCTTTCTTCCCAAAAATAGCGAACAAGCTGCTGAAATTTTTCTCGGTACATGGCCGACCACTGTGCCCCTATGTATCACTGCCACAGTGTAAGTGTCCTGAGCGTTGCTGACCTCTCTTTTACAGACAAGCCGTTTGCCGATCGTTGGTCTCCAAATGTTCTTGAAAACGTGACGGCCACGGACACAACTGCTAACTTCGTATGTTTCCATCGCGTATTGATCTAGTTTGCCGCTCACTCAAGTTTGATGGATCAATCATCGACAAGTAGGACGTGTGAAGTACTAGTAGCAAGTGTAAATGCCGGTTCACAATATATGCTTGACCCTACGTCACGTTGGGATGCGACGCGACACGTGGCTAGACACGTGCTGCATCGCGTCAAGACACTTGAATAGAGCGGATATTGTGAACCGGCCTTAAAAGGATTGTGCACGAGGCGCGCACATGCGTGGTAACATTCGCCAAAATTTGAAACCGCCAAATTATATATGTAGCTGATTTTGACCATTTTGCCAAATTTAATGTCCGCCAAAATTTCCCGTATACCGTACAACAACCATGCACACACCAGAAGAGAGTGTAAGAAATGGGGGAAATGTGCAGCAGAAAATGGAGTGGATTAAGCAATTTGGTACTTCTCCATACTATCGAATAAAATCTATTATTCTTATGTTAGCTTCATTTTTATCAAATTAAAGCACCAAATAAATGATCCACCAATATTTGCAGTTATATGTTTTTTTTACAAAATTTTGGCGCTAAAGTTCATTTTCTGTGATGCTTTGTATAAAGACTATGGGACATTAGTAAAAAAAGTCTTTGTTGTTGATTAGTTTTACAGTTGCTTGATCTATTTTCAGGATATATTGAAATAACAACAAATTATTTTGGTGTATGTTACCTCCTTCCACCTAATTTGAAAGGTGCATGGCTTGTTCAACCTCCTCAGCACATAGTGCTTCTTCTTTTAGTATAGTAATTATATTTTGCTAGTGATTATTGTACTTTGTTTATTTCTAACAGAGATACAGTGAACCCACACGCAAAATTAGCTGTCCGGGGGGACCACGCAGAATGGCTATCACTAGCAATGGTGATATGATTGTCACTGAAAAATGGCTTCATTGTGTTGCTTTCTATAACAAGAAGGGGAAAAAAATTAGACAATTTGGATCAAAAGGAACAAAAGCAGGCCAATTTAGCCTTCCCAATGGTGTTGTTGTTACTGCTGATTCACATGTTTTAGTGGCTGATTCTGGCAACAAGCGCATTCAGAAGTTGACAATGACAGGAGAGCATGTGACATCAGTTAACAGTCATCCCTCTGGGCTTCCCCAGTTTAATTGTCCATGTGGACTTGCTCTACATCCCTCAGGAAAGATATTCATTGCTGAGCTTGGAATGTGCAATGTCCAAGTCCTCAATGTTGATCTCACCTTCTCTCACATGTTTGGCAGTCGCGGATCTGCTCAGGGACAGTTCAAGCATCCTTGGGATGTAGCGGTTGACAGTCAGGGGATGGTGTACGTGGCTGATTGTTCCAATCATCGAGTCCAGAAATTCACACCAGAAGGTGAATTTGTGATAGTGTTCAGCAGGCACGGATCTCAACCAGGAGAACTCGATCAGCCCGTGTCTCTTGCCATTGACCGCATGGACAATGTGTATGTGGGTGAGTCAGGGAACAAGCGTGTGTCAGTGTTCACCTGCAACGGAGAATTCCTCTACTGTTTTGGAGAAGGTAAATTTGATCCGTATGGTCTTGCCATTGATGAGGGTGGACACCTGTATGTTTGTGATTATGACAACAACTGTATAGTCATATACTAGTAGAACCACAATGAACTACCAATGTGTGCACGTGTGTATAGTCTTTTGCCATGTTCTGTGCTATGTTACTTATTTTTATAGCTTTCCCACAAATGTGTTTTTGAATTTAGATTTTTGTGTATGCATATTCTAGTACTAAGTATTATCATTATTTGGTTTCCAATTTCAGTATTATTTCTTTTGAGACCCAAATGACAACCGTGGGCTAATGCAGTCACAACCAGCTGCCAACAGGGGCTTAATTGTGGTGAAACTATACTAATGTCAACTGGACCACTTTGGGCCCCGCACGATGTTCCCACAGTGTAATAATATGAATGGGATCAGTATTGATAATTAACAGTTCATGTTGTTGTGTGCATGTAGAATGGTTGCAACGTTAACGTTTGAGCCCTGATTGAGCTTTTCTCAAGCTGTTATTTGTTTGCCACATTACCAATGATATTACACAACTTACAATAGTTTTATTAGTTCAAAATTATTTTACAGTTATTTGGTGGGATGGCGTGACATCAACATGGTGTAGCAATGGCTGGTAGTCCATTGATGGTACTAGAGCAGGCTTCACGGGGGAATCGGCTCTAAGGTTCATTCTTAAGGGATATGAGATCCCAAAGTTCCTGATCCAGGGTCCTGAGCAGATGAATCACAGTCCTGGGGAGCTCATATCCCACTGAAATGAACCTCAGGGTCCATTCCCTGTGAAGTGTGCTCTACTACCATCCATGGACATGTGTGGAGTAGGAGCCCCTGCTACACCATGATGTCACACCATCCCACCAATTAACTATCCATTGATTTTGAACTTTTAAACCTCGTACAATTTCTAGGTGTCGGCCCTACGACGTCACGCCCTCTCGTCAGATCTCGTATTTGAATTTTAATTATGACGATGGAACGCGATCGACTACGTTACCACTTCGTCGGCAACATGCAAATATTATCAAAACTAGACAAACAATGTAATTTTAATGGTACAAAATAATGCAAGATAATGTTAGGGTGTATGCAGTGATATTACTAGAGATGGATCATACACTCAAGTTTGTCCATGCAGTGGTCCTCCGTCGGTTGCGACATTTCGTCCCTCAAGGCTTCTTCATGTGGGAGGTCTGTTGTCATGTAAAGTGGCATGTAAATATCAGCCACAATAAAATGACCATAATAATATGAACTCTTAAAATCATTAATATATTGATATTCTTATTTATCTGCCATTCATATATTGCATTGTGGGAACATCATGTGAGTACCAAAGCAGTCCAGTTGGCATTCATATAGTTTCGATGTTTTGTTTATGACTTGTGAGGAAAAGGGAAGATTCTAGTTGTTGACATAACAGAAACCTTGAGAGAAAGTGCATGGCATTACACATAGGTGGCGGAAGCATGGGGGCTTTCTCCCACAAACTCTGAAACTCAGGGGGGCATTCCCCCCCCCCCCCCTAGATTTTTGAAACTTACGGTACCGCACTGTTTATCTAGAGAACTATTACGTCGGCTCCAAACCTAGCTTAGCACCTATTGCACTCGTAGATTCTCAGTCTGGGGACGAGAGTAGTAATGTTGCATAAAACTTAAATGAAAGATGTAAAATACGTTTACCTGCTGATTCCTGCATGATTATGTAACACTCAATGAGTATTATGTAATTATGCAGGATCTCTCACGCAATTTTCTCCACCCCCATATACTAAAAATCATCTTCCTCCACGTATGTTACATGTACATACATCGGTATGTCCTGCAGCTGACGTGGGACTGGCACAAAGTAATTTTTCATGAAATGTGGTATGTGCTTCACATTGTCTGGCAGATGTGCATGTAGTCTTGTGATGCAAGATTGGGTTTCCATGTTAATCACACTACTGATATGGTGGGTGGGGCTAGTATGCAAAGTGAGTATGCTCTATGCTAGCTTCATACCCAGGCCCGTAGAGGCGGAGGAGGAGAAAGGGCCTGGTTTCAGCTGTTCGCGCATGCGCATAATTATCACCTATTTGAGCACGTGTACGTGTGGGGTGTGGTGGAAAATGACGTTTCGTTGTCATATGGTTTCATCGCCGACGTCTTTTGTTTACTGCAAGCTCGAGCAGCATGCATACTTGCGTGCGAGAATCACGATGTGTACGATTGAAGACTGCCCTTTGTCGCTTTGTGTCGGTCTATTATTGTGACCAAAAACAGTGTTACATTGATCAGCAATGCTGGGATCCAGCACAAATGGTTAGACAGAATTACAAATATATTGGGAGTTCGGGTTGTCTCTGGCAATGGGCTACCGCAGTAGTCTGGCGTAGCCGACCGTTTCCTTCCTAATTAAACGATGTGGGGAAGGAAAGCCGCAGCAAATTTGTCAGAAATGCAAGCGTCGGATAGAAACATTGCATGGAGCGAGTAACAAAAGACCTCGTTGCTTTCAAGATCAAGCAACCACGAACTGCAACCAGTTAGCTATGTCTAGAGGCCCGCTGAAGCGCACCAATGTAACTAGTGGAGAAGTATGCGTCTCGTCAGGTACGCCTAGTTCCAGATCACCCACCAAGAAGCTCTCGTCTAGGAGACTCGACTTCGGTTCGAGTGTTCACGGTATGCTTACAACATGCTTAAGCTTGTAACGAGTAAATAAACGACATCCTGCCTTAAGAGACGAGAGCTAGGAAGTTGGCGGCCCGGGAAAGAGCAGGGACTTCAGGGGACACAAAACCAATGAAAAAACTGAAAAGACAAATAAAAAAGGAAAGAAAAGCAAAGAAAAGGATGCCAGAAAAATGGAAAGACAGATAACAACTCGATACAATAATATGCGGAAGCGGTGGAATTCCACTGCGATTACGCCCTTGCGCAAACGGCTGAAACCATGCAGGCCCTTTCTCCTCCTCCGCCTCTACGGGCCTGGGTACGAGGCTAGCTCTATGCCTGTCACCTTGTAATCTGTAAGGGTGGCTTAGTGGTTGATGTAGCCAGTATAGCCGTGATTGTCATGGCAATGAGAGGGTTTTTCTGAGTTCCTGGTTGAACCGAACAAGCGCAAAGACACTGGACCCACTGAAAGGACCGGATACAAATAGAGGCCATTGAGAAGTGGCTGGAACAAGAAGAACGAGATGGAGGGTTGAAAGAGAAGCAATAGGCGAGTTTCAATAATGACAACTTTACTTCAGCGTTGCTTCTGTCACTGCATTGAACTCATGCAATGAATCCTTTTTCTCGCTTGCCACTGATCCAAAGTTGCCTGCACAGGACATGATCATGGCCTGTCACTTGCAATTGGGCTAAAAGTAAAGCCCATTGTGAACCTCCTTGATCAGCTGAAGGTGGGTGGCCATGCAGTCTCTCTGGTCCTCATGCCCAATTGCTTGCCTTCTTTTTGCAGGGAACGGTAGCAGTGTGTGGGATGGTAGAGTTTTATGGCTGTGCTAGCCGGGTTCCCATTGCATACAACAATCGATTGAGACCAAGAGCATGGCTTGCAATTGGACAAATTTTTTTAAGGTTATCATGTCCCTTTGTGCTCTCTTGTTCCTAATTAGGGACCATCCACAAATGATTTTCCCACAAGACGTCATCATGGCACCTGAATATCCCACCCCTTCCCCCTTCTTTAGCATCATGAAATATTCTACTGCTAGGACTGTACTAAATATTGTTTTGTTATTACAATGTATAAACATCGTCATGGAGAAAGCATGACAAAAATATGGAGATTCGAAAAGAAATCTGATGCACATGGAAGTCATCATCCTGTGGAGAATTAGGGGGTAGCCAACAGAAATACAGACCAAGGCTAGACTGACAGCTTTGTCTTCCACGATCAGGTTGTAGTAGAGCCTCACAGCCAGCGACTCCCCTCGCTTTGCGTCACAATGATGTTTTGCAGGGAAAGGATGTGTGAACAGACCCTTACATATTGTGCAGATCTTTGCTCAGTAACACAGACCATGCCCAAGACTACCCCTCCCTTGGTACTTGTTAGTACTTCATACCTGTTATCGGAGAGATTTACACAGAATGATTTCCTAATTGAAGATGACCGACAGTCGTTCAATAACAGTACAAACTCCTACGAAATCATTCGGATAAGCTGACAAATGTGCAGTGATGAAGATAGCCAGAGAGCTGTCGAAACATTGTAGACAAGATTAAATTTTGCTTAAGTCTGTCTAAATCACTCCTATATTACTATAAGCCAGAATTATGCCCTTCTCACAACATATTACTTCATACTTGTTCATACCTTCTCTGGGAAGTCTCACTGGTCCGAAGGTTCAGGAGTCCGATGCGACTGAGACTTCCTGTGTTCACAGGATTTTCAGATAATTGACGTCACGTTCAGAAACTGATTGTGCGGATTTAGCGTTTTGTTACTTTATTCCATTTGACATTCACAGTGTTTCGTACGTTTAATCTTGCATAAATCTATTACAGTTTTGTAAACACATTTCTGTTCCATCAAAGTAAAGTATTAGAGAGGTTGGACTAAATTAAGCTTTCAGCGGAGTAGAGAACTTTTGGACTAGCAAGTTTGAACTAGCAAACACCTCTCACAAGGCCTTGACTCTTCACACACCCTATACCCACACAAAGAATAATCTTGTTGTAGAAATTCCCCTTACCCAGACAATAACCATGAAAATTTGAAAAAATTTGATACACGAGAACTGCTATAACTTACCTGGAACACAAGCGATCTTGAGTTTTTACATATACTGGACACCAATGTATTCAATAGGATGCAACCAGGAATATTTCAGGCAGCCTTTACTAGTATCTTATCCACCACCAATACTTTCACTTACACTACACAAATTATTTGTTTACCACAAACTTTGACCCTCTCGTCATCAATTGCCACACAATAAAACATTCATGACAGATTCACAGAAAATTGAAATAGTTTGAATGATTTCCTAATTGAAGATGACCGACAGTCGTTCAATAACAGTACAAACTCCTACGAAATCATTCGGATAAACTGACAAAAGTTCAGTGGTGGAATTTCACTTGAAAATCTTGCCGTCAGCAACCTCTCCCCCAAAATCTCCCTCCCAGAGAAAGAACTTGTTGACCATCTTTCTGTGCTCCTCATTGTCGGGATCCAGCTTGGTGAACGTGTAGGAGCCAGCATCGATGTTCCAATCCTCAACCAACTACAAATACACGCAGACAAGACGAACCATTTAAATTATTTGTTTTACATATCTACTTTCAATACAAGACCATTTATGGGTGTACTTGATGCTTCTAGTTTGCTTAAGGCCACATGGAATGGTATAGTTGTCCCCCCCCCTCTGTCTTTCGCCTGCATGCCTAAGCTCAAAATGTGTGGTTCTAGGAGGGAAGTCTCACTAGTCCAAAGGTTCACTAGTTGGATTGTGTGCATGCATCTGCAATAGGTGTCACATCTTTTCCTGCTTCCAGGTTTAATATATATATACGTAAGTAAACATTCATTTTCCTGGCAGTCTGTATCTAAGGGGTCGTCTGTAATCACCAACATTTTTTTCTAACCGAAACGTTTTCTTTTTGCTCATTACCCACCCCCATAGCAAAACAGCACTACATAACCATATACACTTGGTGATGATGACGAACTCAACCTGCTACTACGAAATGTACAGCTGGAAGAGCCAGACTCGGATGATGGGAACGGTAACAACAATAGTAATGCTAGTAGTATATGAATCCTGGTAGCCATAATGAGAGGAACAATGGGATATGTCACACAGAGGGAGGTCCTTGCCAGCAACCAGCCCTGTCTTCCTCACAACCTAAAGAAATGACTTCACCATGGCTGCACGTGCTGTACCTCCAGCCATGCATGTGCATGCGTGCAGTAAATGTCAACTTTTTTTTAACAAAATAGGGGTTTACCCACCCATCCACAAACAAAAATGTTTAGTTTAGAAAAAATATTGGTAACTACGGATGATCCCTAAACTGGCTGGCCTTCAGTTCATGCATTATTTATTCAATGTTAGAGGTGTACATTGAACCCTAGGGGTCCACAGATGGTTATCGAGCAAGTTTCACAGAGGGTCGACGACCCTGCGATTCATTCTTGAAAAGATGAGGTCCCCAAACAAAATGATACTGAGAAACATCCAGCAGGAGCTGAAGCAGTCCGGTCTCAATCGAATAGATGAGAAACACTGCCAAAAACAAGTGTCAAATAAACATTCACCAACTTCCTAATGGTTCATCTACCATGCACAAGACATGGCATAGCATGTGGCAACTGGGTAGGAGAAATACAGTAGATCCATAGGTACTGCAGTACCGTAGATTGGGAAATTTTCGCTGCTAAAAATTTTTCGTCAACCACTACCAACGACAAAAATTAAACCAACGAAATATTTTTGTTTGACGTATAATTAGATACATTTCACACATGTACGCTTCATCAAAGAGTCACAGCGACGAAAATTAAACCAGGCGAAAATTTAACCGGCAAAATATTTTACCGATGAAAATTTCCCGATCTACGGTATAAGGGAATGTGATGTTGACTGACTATCAAGAAGTACGGTAGTACTTCTTAGTTAGGGATGGAGGAGGTTTAAAATGGCCGCCTGTACATAAGGTATAGGAGCAGCCGCCAGAAAAACAAAGCAGAGGAGTACAAAATGCCTACAGACTACTTCTCTTGGCTATTCTATTGCTAAATCTACTCTATAAGTTCCGCTAACCTTTAACAAGCCCGAGAAAACCAAACGCGAAAATGTCAATTTTGTTCATCTTCTTTCTTCTTTCTTTCTTTCTTCTTCTTCTGTCACGCATAACTCGAAAACTACACGGTGTATGCAAATATTATACATACCAAACGACTGCTCTGCGACCGAACATCTTCCTTTTCTGGTTTGGGGCGGCGTACGAGCTACGACTGGAGAGCTACGGCCAAGAAACGGTCCCCAAGTATGCAAACGAGCGTGTTCGTCGACTTCTGGGGCTTCTGTTTACGTAATCCGGGTGTGGCACGTATAGTCAGGCCACACCCGGACTACTGAACGCGTGTGTTACAGTGTGCGACGAGTTTAGCAGGCAACTGCCAGCAAGCAGAAGTAGGACTACAGTTTTGTCTATTTACTTGATGTTGAAGACCATCTTAGTGCCACGGAAGACGCCTTTGTGCATCTAGATACCTTTGGATCTCCGCAACGCGATAGCGCCTGTGTTTGAAGGTGAGTATAGTTGTGACTAGCGATCATCTCGACAAAAGTTCTTTTTGGAAGTCGCTGGTAGCAGCTAAGCTAGCTGTGCGTGTGTAGCTGGAGTTCGTTTGGAAGTCGCTGGTAGCTAGCTGTGTGTGTGTAGATGGAGTTCGAACGTACGTTTTCAACTTGTTTGTCTCCAGCGCGAAACGCGCTTGTCTCCAGCGCCAAAAGTGTTCGTCTCCGGACCATGCAGCACAAAACGCGTTCGTCGCTAGCGATGAACGCGTTTGTCGGCAGTGTGATGTCGTGTTCGGAGGTGAGTAGCAGAGGCTATCTCGTTGCTAGCGATCAACACGTCGTCTGCAGTGTGATATCGAATTTGGAGTTGAAACGAGTTGTATTTGAAAGTTGGTTTAGAAACCCCCCAAAAAAGAACAGAAACTAGGGGGAAAAAGTTTCTGAAAAAAACTTCATTTGGAGTAGGGATGGAGCTGTAAAAAGTACAGAAACAAGGCAGGGACGAGAAACTCAAGAACACCACCCTACTACGGAACAATGTCAGCCTCCTCTCTGGCCTCCAACGCAATGCACTTGCATCCCTAGTTTGCTTTGTTGTGTAAGTAACAAAGCAAACTTGGGATGCAAGTGCATTGCGTTGGAGGCCAGAGAGGAGGCTGACATTGTTCCGTAGTAGGGTGGTGTTCTTGAGTTTCTCGTCCCTGCCTTGTTTCTGTACTTTTTACAGCTCCATCCCTACTCCAAATGAAGTTTTTTTCAGAAACTTTTTCCCCCTAGTAGCATATTAACAATTGAGGCTCTTTGATCACTTGAATGAATCAAAAATGTTATGTGAAAACAAAAGGCCTCAACACTTATGTACACACAACACCTAACTCCAGGACAATCTTGTACAATAGTTACAACAGCGTAAACCAGCGCTTTATACGGGCCCGTATAATCGCCCGTATTAAACGAAATACGGTAAACATACGTATGAAGACGGGCTACCGTGCTTTACGTACGACGGTACCGTCGCTTAAGTATTTGGACAATTTCTCGATACGGGTTTTCGACGGGTCACCGTACAATAAATGTTGCTATACGGGATATTTACGGGGCGCCGTCGACTTTTTGTAGTAGTACGGTTTTTATACGGAGACCCCGTCAATATTAGCATCACTAAAATTCCATGTAGATAATAATAGTAATGTTACGTTGTTATTTATTAACTACTTCAAGTTTTACTTTTATACCTTTGAGGATGACAAAGTGCAGCGGCCTTGACTGCCTCGGCCACTGTGCTTCCTAAGCCCTTGAAGCTCCTTCATGCACGCAATTGATTAAAGCAAGTCCTCAGGACCAGTGTGCTGCACCAGTACTCCCGTACTGGTCCTGAGGAAGGCTTCAAGCAGGCTGAAATGTTGACTGAGAGTGTGCTGATGTTCACCATTGTGCATGAGATCCATCGAAAAGTATTGAAAACATTAGACACCGAGGATCATCACACAGACACCTAGACGGTCCGGTCCTAAAATAGAATTGTTGACTGCATTAGGCTCACGGTTTGTCGTTTGAGTTCCCCGAATAAATATCTGCAATCAATCCTAAAGAAAGAAAAAGTAAGCCTTCCTTGGGATTCTGACCTGGGGCCAGATCAGTATCACAGAGAAGGCTTTCTTTGGGTTGATTGTTATCAGGGTTGTTGGCTGTGGGCATTACAAACACTTATTTCCCATAGCCAGAAGGGAGTTTGTCGCCGTAAGCTGCC